>OY728157.1:1873273162-1873560662 GCA_963277665.1 Viscum album | reverse complement strand
ACGACGAGACCATGAGAGCAGAGCAGCGGGAGACTTGGAAGTTCATCCCTTCATCACCTCTCGGAGACAAAGACCTAGAGAGCGGGAACACTAGGGGTGTTCTTCCTCCCTCTTTTGTTCTAAATTTATGTAATATGTAATCAGATGTTTTTAATGTTTGTAATCAATGTGATCTTAGGCTTAATTTCCTAGCTCGGGAGTTTTAAATTTTGCTGGTTTATTTTTCTAATTCTTCACTTTATCTTTGTTTGACATCAGAACTGATTAGCAAGACACTACTGGAAATGTGACCTTTCTCAACACTTCTATACCCCCTTTCCCAACGGTTTGGCCAAACCGTTGGGAAAGCCCACTTTGTGGCCACTTTTCCCAACCGTTTGGACAAACCGTTGGGAAAAGTCCAATTTGTGGCCACTTTTCCCAACGGTTTGGCCAAACCGTTGGGAAAGGTCCCCAATATTTCAACATCACATCCCAAATTCCAGGGACCTATACCAATGGTTGTGATAACCGTTGGTATAGGTCCTTTGATTTTTTATCGGATCCTCTTAACCAGAACATTCTATAAATCAAAATTTAAAATAATTATGATAATACATATATATATTTATGAAATTATGTTCACAAAAGTCATGTTAGGTTAGTGGTTAGGTCGTTCAATGATAAACTGTAGGTCCTGAGATCAAATCCCAGCAAATATTTTTTTTGGAAATACATATACCAACGGTTTTATGGAACCGGTGGTATAGATTTTTATATTACTTATACCAACGGTTTTCAAAACCATTGATATAGACCTATCCCAACGGCTTACTTGCCTACGGTTCTCCAAACCGTTGGTATAGGCTATACCAACGGTTTGGAGGCCTATACCAACGGTTCCAAACCGTTGGTATAGGTTAGTTTTCCAGTAGTGAGATTAATTATGATGTTCATTTAAATTGATTACACCTTACTTTATTTTTCAAAATTCAAATCTTCAAGTTCAATCAGTGATATTGAACTTGAACATCATCTTTTTGAGGCCTAATTGTCATGAACATTGGAGTTTTACGGTGAGTTTAATTCTAATTGTTTTCTTATGAAATTTTTAACAGTCGATGAACTTTGGAGTGACGAACTCCAAAATTCATACTTCTATTTGATGTATCTTTTGACTAGGGAGATGTATCAATCATTTCTGAAGGTGTGATTCAATAAAATGAAGTGGAGAATACATTCATATAACTAGGAAATTTAGAATTCTCGAGTGTTTCTTTGATCAATTAACTCAGTGTTTGTTCATGTTTCTTAGTTCGTAGTTATCTGATAGTTCATCATAGCTTTGTTTTAAACTTAGTTCTCTTTAGTAAAAAATTCATTCAGTGTCTCATTACTGCCTTATAAAAAATAAATAAAAAATATATAAAAAGTAAAAAAGTAAAAGAAAGTATACTCCACCCACTATTGACAATAGTGGGTTTTTTTTAAAAGGAAAAAAGAAAATTTGGTTGTTCATCCTTCTGTGTGGGCTCTACCCTAATTGCTGATGAACTGTAGTTAGTAGGAAAATAAAAAAAATAAACTTTGACTCATTTTCAACGACGAGTTGGTCAGTGACCTTGTAGGAAATTCAGCGACCGAAGGTGGTGCTGGAGCGTCGCGGGCAGAAGATCCAACCATTTGAGGAGTTGGGGGTCGAGAAGCACCGAGGGACAGCCGACTAGGAATTGACGAGGAGGCTATGAGTTTACAAGGAGGGTGGGGGCCGGGAGACCACATCGGAGGCGGGGTCGGAAAACACCGAGGAAGGCGGGGTCGGGATCCCACTTTGGAGGTAGGCCGGGAAGTACAGAGGATGACGGGGAACCCGGGAGACCACATTGATGGTGGTGGTTAAGAGCTCCGAGGAGGGCGGGCGACCACATCAGAGGCGGTGGTCGAGAGCACTGAGGAGGGTAGGCGACCATGTCGGAGGCGGTGGCGGGGAGCGCCAAGGAGGGAGAGCGCCCATGTCAGAGGTGGTGGCTGGGAAACCGCATCAGAGGCGGGGCCAGGTGAAGCTGGGAAGCTGCTGGAGGGGGGGGGGAATCACAGTGGGAGGCAAGGGTTGTCCACGAAGCTAGGAGGATATGAGCGGGTAGGGTTGGGAGATCGTCGCGGGAGGGTAGTGTCGGTTGTCATCGAGAAGCCATGTAGAAGCGGTGCCGGGAAACACCATGAAGGGAGGGTGCCGGGAGCCGTGTTGGAAGGCTTCAAGTGGACGGAGGGCCATAGGGAGCATAAACTTGCGTTGTACAGGGATAGAGGTGGTGCTGGGCGAATCCAGGAAGCTACATGGAGGATGCCGTCAGGAGGGAGCCGCGCAGAAGGAGTCACGTGCAGGGAGGGATGCGTGTACCAGGGGCAACGTGCAGTGAAGGGGTGAGTCAGTGCCGGGAGAACGACAGGGTGAGGTGGGACCAAGAGTTCGCTGAGAGAAGGTGGGTCGGGAAACCGTAGGGTGAGGCGGGACCGGGAGAACGCCGAGGGAAGGTGGTCCGGGAAACCGTGAGGGAGGAAGGCTAGGAATTGGGGAGGAGGGAGGTGTCGTTCCGCCATGGAGGGAGGCATAAGGCCCCAGGAAAGAGAAGCAGTGTCGGGAGGGAGACACTCAGGTGGGGCGGAGGGCCTCAGGTAGGAGGGTGCCACCGGGAGGGTGCCGCTCAGGCAGAATGGAGGGCCTCGGGTGGGAGGGTTCCGTCGGGAATGATGGAGGGCCTCCTGGAGGGAGGTGTGTAGCGGATGAGAGGGAAAAAATGTGTTATCATGAGTTTCCCTTTGAAACCATGTATAAGGTGAATTACCCTTACCTCAATGTGAGATGGAGACATTATTTTATAGATAGATAAATGGTATTACAAGGTGGAGTAATCCAATATGGGACTCGAAAATACATTTTACAATAAACTGGGTTCAACAGCCATCAATACTTCTAGTTTATGTAGGACCAAATAAGTCAATGTGCACTAACTATAAAACATCATAAGTTGAGACTTCATTAATAGATTTAAAACTTAACTTATGTTTCTTAACGTATTGACAAGGGTCACATATTTTTGAAGTATCAAACCTATGTTCTGGTAGATCCTTAACAAGCCTTTTCTTAGTCAATTTAGATAAGTTTTTTAAGGTTGGAGTGTCTTAACCTTCTATGTCATAACCAAGATTGATCTTCCATTGCACTCATGCAAGGTAAGTCTTGGCTCCTAAAGTCTTCTAAGTTAAGTGTGTAAACATTCTCATATAGATTGGTATAAAGAATAAAATCATCATTGGAACTATGTACTAAACATTTATCATTCATAAACCTCACAAGATAACCTTTATCACATAATTTACTCATACTTATAAGGTTGTGCTTAAGACCTTTAACAAATAAAACATTTGAAATAAGAGCTTTTCCAAGAAGAACAATGTTATTTATTCTGACAATCTCTCCTCGAGCATTATATCCAAAAGTTACTTTACCGCCTTTCATCTTGATTATCTTCTAGAAGAAGTCTTTGTTTCCAATCATGTGCCTCGAACACCCACTATCCATGTACCATATATTCTTGTTGTTGGTACTACCTTTATTTTCATGAAAACAAATAATTATAATTTTGAAACCCAAACCTTCTTGGGTCTGGTAATGTCAAAAAAACTTTAGGAATCCACATTTGCTTTGAAAAATATGATTTATGAAAACCTATAGATTGAACTTTATTTAATGAACAATTCTTCTTCCAGTGCCCACCACTCTGGAACTTGGTGCAAAATGGTGCACTTTTAGGAACAAATAAATTGTTACTAAAATAGGTTTTTATATGAAAAACTCATTCCAGAACTAGTACCATGAAGACTAATTTGTTTTTACATTTTATCAAAGTTTTCTTTACCAGTGGTAAAGTTTGATAAATGTTTCTTCAAATAATAGATTTCATACTTTAGTTTTACAACTAAAATTTTATCTTTATTATTATTATTTTTAGAACTTAGTTTTTCAAAAATAGTTTTTAAACTATTTTTATCAAAAATAAAATTTTCTAAATATTTAGAAATAGTTTCCTTTTTAGAATTAGATTGATCAAGATCTTTTAAAAGATATGATATTTCATTTGTCAAAACATTTATCCTTGAATCAGCCTTGGTAAGTTTAGACTTAGCATTATCAAGTTTTTTTTACAAATTTTGCAATTCACTTTTTCTAAAAGTTCTACAAAATGAGAAACTTCATCATAAGAAGGTAAGGAATTATCTTCTACTGGGGAAGATTCTTTATCAGATGATGTAGAATTTTTATCATCAAGATAATTAGAATTTAAAGACATGTTGGTGAGGTATTTAGCTATATTTACCTTATCCATGAAGCATTTATTTTCTATGTATACATTAGCAAAAAGACTTATGTTCCTATGTATGAGACTTTCATTCTTAGAAGAATTCTCAGAAGAATTACCACCGCTGGCACTCCATGTGTTAGAGGATTTTAGAACTTTCTTGCCTTTGGATTTGTAATAATTTTTAGCATTCCTTTTTGAATATCTTTCTTTTATGTCTTTCCTTTTCATCTTTGGACAATCTGGTCAGATATTTTATATTTTCTTACATTCATAACATGCGACTTCATCTTTCTTGTCACATTTATCCTTATAACCTTTTTTATATCAGTATTGAAAATATTTCTTCCCAAATATCTTATTCATCCTTCTGGTGAAATTAGCTAATTCATTCTCAGAATGTTCAAAAGAACCTGAATCAGATTAAACCACAAATTTCTTATTTCTTGAATATTTTACAATTTTCTTAGTTGGTTGAACTTTAGGAGGTAAGGTAGATGTTGTACCAAAAGAAACACCACCATTTTTATTTTTCTATCTCTCAGCATCTCTTTTGAGTCAACCCTCTTACTGCATAAGAGTTCCAATAAGATCATCCAGTGTAAGATTATTCAACTTTATCTTCTCATCGATAACTATTCCCTTGGATTCTCATTTGTTGGGCATAATATCAATTATCTTCTCCATAAGGATTTCATCATCAAGTCCCTTTTCTCCAATAGATTGTAAAATGTATATAATGGTAATAAATCGCCGATGCATCTTTGCAACTGATTCTCCAGGAAGAAAATAAAAAACATGATAATATACTCTTAGCATAGCTCTCCTGGTCTCAATAACCTTTGATGTTCCAAAATGCGTGACTTCTAACTTTTTACAGATACTATTTGCAGCTTAACAAGATGATATTTGACTATATATTCTTCTTTTCATAGAATATAACTAAGAATTTATTACTTTTTAATTCAACTGATATTTCTGTTTTTCTTTGTGAGTAAAAGTAGTAACTTCCTTATCATGAATCTTATAGTACCCAGTTAGCATAACAAAATTATCAACCTTGATATTGATAAAAAAAGTCTTCATCCTATCTCTCTAGTACTCATAATCAGCACCATCAAAGATATGTGGTCTGTTTGGATTGAGATTTTCTATAGAACCAACATTAATACCTACCATCTTAAAAGAAAAAAAATATTCTTTTCCATAGATACACATTAGTGTAACAAAATTTTATATCAAAACTTAACAAACTTGCAAGAAGTAAAGAAAACAGAAGCCTCAGCAAGTATATGAGTAGTTGAATCTTGCTCTGATGTCAATTATAGAATCGTAAGAATATGCAAAGATGGTTATACTTACAAGAGGGGGTGAATTATAGTTTTAAAAACTTTTTTTAAAAGAATTAAACTAAAAAATACACAAACCTCTTAAAGTAAGGTTATCAGACTCGACCCTCAGTCTGATTAACAAAGTCACAAAATTAGAATCATAGTAAGTCTGATTATATCATAGTGAAAATCATAAAGACAATTGATCTGATCTATCAGAGTATGTTTATCGTAATCAGAATAGTACTGATAAAACAAAAATAGTATTTTTTTATCATAATTAGAGTAATACAAATAAGACAAACAAATTAGAAAATTGAATATGATGATCAACTTTCTATTACATGTAGAGGAATTGAAACTTGTAAAAACTAGAAATAGAATAGCTATGTAAAAGTAATAATGACTTACAAGCTATTATTAAAAAGGTAACTCTTTTAACCTTAAGATAAAGGTAGTCAATAACCTTGACTAAAGGTATCCACTGTTTTATACTTATAGTAATGTCTATCATTCCTCACCAGGAAAGCCCTCGATATGATAATCGAATTGGCTTTGTCTTCCTATCTCCGGAAACTCTCGATACGATGATCGGCTCTATATTACTATCCCCACAAGACCTCGATCCAAAGATCAGATTCTCTGTATTTATATCCTTGGAATCCCTTGATCGTTATGATGATCAGATGCAAGTTACAACTAAAAAAGTTCTTAAGGAGACAACCTGTCAAGGTTTCCTTAGAATGAAAACTCTAAAAAGAATTACACTGACTAAGAACAAGCGGTTCACGTAGAGAAATATTTGAGAATGAATGTAATCAACCAACATGAATTCTCATTAATGAACTTGCTTCAAACTCTTCAAATGACTTGGTATTTATAGTGCCACACACGATTTTTTTTTTGTCTTTGTATTGATCCGGTCCATTGGAAATCCTGATCCTTTTCATGGGTATTTGGTGAGATGAATCCTGAGTTTTGAAGTTTCATATATGTCTAACCACCCTAATTTGGGATCCCCATTGTTTGTTTAGTAGTTTTTGAAGAAATGGTGGTTACTTCATGATTTGGGTCAACCGTGAGCTCATTCCCAGTTTTAAAAACCGAATTTGTTTCTTTTATAACTCTTTTGTTTTTAATCCTTTTTCACCCATTAAACTTCCCACTTGTCCTATACGGATATATTAAAACTTAGTTATCCTTTTGGACCCATTAGAAATTCATAAGCAGGGTGAATTTAGGTTACTTATTTAGGTATTGGGCCAGACCATGGGCCCATTTCCTGTTAAAAAAAACAAATTCGTTTCATTTATATCTTTTTCATTTTTTAATATTTTTCAGTGATTCTACCTCCCCCTCGAAGCCAATAACCCTATACTAACCCTCATAATCTATTTTACCTCTTTGGAGGTCATATAGGTCGCGTATTAGGGAGAAAATTCTCAGGATACCTCAAATCGTCCATAATTGACAAGGTAAATTGTATCATTCATAAATCAATCAATTAGTACTCTTTTGACCACCAATTTTCTTTCTCTGGTTCGTCCAGACCTTAGGAGTCTCTTCAAGAATTTTCAAGTCATTCCTTTCTCTCTAGGGTTGCAGATCTAATGGAAGACGAAGAGTTTTCTAGGGTGAAAGGTGAGATTCCTTCTCCTTTCTCCTTCCTCTTCCCCCTCCTTTCATTATTTCTTTGATTTATATTGTCCCCTAGTATTGATCGACCTAGGGTTTTGTTATAACATGTTTTTTTGATGGATTTTCTGTTTGTTTAGGTCTGGTCTTTATAGTTTTAGGGTTTATAAACCCGCGGCGGGTGATTTCGGGTGTGCGTTTCAATTACGCCAAAGATTTGAGATAGGATATCCCTTGCACATGCCTTTATCATTCAAGTTTCATCATTTTAATATTTTCCTAAACTGATATAAATGTTCATTATTGTTTTTAAGCCTTTGGATAATTTTCTTGGTATCCAAAGTGGTTGTTTAATCATTGTTTTGTGAAAGGTAGTGTTGTTTTGTCATGAAAGTGCTCAACAAGTGTTTGTTTAAATGTTCCGTTATCTTTTGCAACTATTTTGTGAGGTTTTGTAACGCCCCGAACCTATATACCCAGAGTCGGTGCATTATTACATAAAATTGGCATGATCACAAGGGATAAAGCCTCGAAAGACCGATTAGTTTAGTAGTCTTGGAAACACTAGATATATTCATAAGTTTTACATTACATCATAAGGTAAAAAAACTACAACAACATCTTGTCTTCATATCCCCTCATACAATCCATGCAGGTCATTCATAAATTACTTATTCATAATCCTGGGAAAAATAAAACATTGGAAGGGGTGAGCTCAGATGCTCAGTAAGGATAACATTATAGCAGAAGCTTTCATAGATAAGCATAAACACTTAAGGTAGTTTATAACTAAAACAAAAGCCTTTTAAACTTGAACTTCAGCATAAAATGGCAAAGATTAAATAAAATAAAGCCATTTACTTACTCACATGGATATTATACTAGTCGAATGATCACATGCAATATCAATAACCACTTTCATAATGATGGAATGCATAATGCCAGACTATCATAACCACATAGCCAAGGCCTCGTGCCAAGACTACAAATAAGATTTTTCTAAGGCCTTGTGCCAAGACACTAGTTTGTCTCATGAGACCTACCGATGCATCGAGGAGCTATAGCGGGCTCCACCCGTCACTTATTAAGTCCAATGCATTCCTCATATGAACAAGTTTGAAACATAACATAAACATTCGTATTAAAACTAGCATACGAAATGTCAATACTTTATCCAAAAACCATGAATGGTATAAAAATAGCACATCCACAGTCAAACATAACTCATTCGATACAATATGGAAGATTGTATTGTATCATATTATCCTCAATAGAGAATAATGAAGGATATTGACATAGATGAAAATAATCATCAAAACTATTTGAGAGAAATATCCCCCTTTTTCTTGAAATCATTTAAAGTCACACTATTTGTCAAGAAGCCATTTAAAAATAGATTTTTGAATCAAAGTGTCCCATACCACTTTGAAACTCTTAAAAGGAGTTTTAATTTTAAAACATTAATGTACATATAAATAAATCCTTAAAACAATTTTTAAAACATGGACATTAATGAGCAAGATTTAGAAGAATAAGTCTTTAAAACATTTAAAAATGGTATTTTAGTTAGAGTTTCTAACCAAAAGAGAGATACTTGAATACAAATAATTGAGGTAATCAAAACATTGTAATATCATGAGAATAAAGGAATTCATGATATTCAATGTCAAAGTACCTTATATACACCACATAAAAGTGATTTGGTGTATATCAACAAAGAAGTCTCAATGGAATGTAAATTGAGATGAAATCTCTCATAAAGGACGTATCCTTAGGTTAAGGATAAATCAACGACTTAGTTATGTGTGACAAATATAAATACACTAAATATGATTGTATATTTAGTGTAAATCAATAAAAGGACATTCACACATATTCTTATAAAAACAACACCAACGAATTGGATGTTTAACTCAACAAATGGAGAATGAGTTAAAATTACTCTTATCAAATTCATATCAATGACTTGAGAAATTATCAATGGAGTGATTATGTGTATAAAAAGTATATCCGCAGAAAGGGGAGTGGAAATTATGACATAATCAAATGAATAGTGATTCCACACATAATCTTGGGGTAATATAATCAATGAAATATGCGTAAAGCCAAATGAGTGGAAATTGAAATATCAAATTCCCTTATCAATTTGGTAACTTACGAAACATAAACCCATGAAAGAAGGAACATACAATGATGATGTGAATATCCATAAATTAAAGTATATTACACAATGAATACAATCATTAGAAATACACATACACCACATGCAATAAAGAAGTGGTGAACAATGGAATTCTCACGAAATTAAGAGTGAGATAAGAAACCCCTTACTTTGTACTTTTTCCTTGGTTGATGGTAGGTTAACCTCCTGTATAATGGTGAAATAATTGTTATTGAATTATACAAGAATCATTTACATTAATATGATATCATATATGATCTTTTAACATTGATTTGTTAATAATATCTTAGAATTATCGTCATTTCGGGTGTTAACGAGTTTATTTTACTTTATATTCTTTGTTATGTTAGCCATATTTGTTATTAATGGGATGTATATTATTCATATCTAGAATGATATCAAGTCCTTAAACATTATTTTTAATCATCAAATGAGAATTATACTTGAATGGATATGATGGAGAATGAATCTCATCGCGTTCGTGGAGACGGTACTCCGTACGTACGCACGAGCGAAAATATCATTCTTTTGATATTAAAATAATATATAATTGGATGGTATATCATATATACAGAATCATTATCATGTTATATTTATTATTTAAATGATTTACACATCATTATTATACCCACCCAAATAATAATATATTGAATAACAATTACACCACGACGTGGAGACGGTAAGCCGTACGTACGCACGTATGGTGACATGTTATTCAAAGGGTGGATAGAATACTGAATATGGTTGTACCATATTTATAATAATATCACAGTATATATAATATACTGGAGTTATTATTTTAGAATGGTAATAACAAAGAAAGAAGAAGTTGAAGAAGAAAATAACTTGAAAAGGGGTGGTGAAAACATTACCTCTTCTTCGGGTTCTTCCTTTTGATTTGATCAAAAGGGATCCTTAGGTTGGCTTTCTGATCAAACTAAGGCATCTAGGTTGTATTGAGGGAAGTTGAGAGAGTATTTGGGCACGGTTTTTCCGAACCAAAAGGCTTTGAAGGTGTGAAGAAATGAGAAGGAGGGGTGCCCTTTTATAAGAGGGGTGAGGGGCACCTTTGGAAAAGCTAAAAATATTAATTTATAATAAATTCATATTCGGTTTATAATGGCTCCAAAGTTTATTATTCAAATTTTAAGGTGGGGATAGGTCGAAAACCATTCAACCAATATAATTTAGACAAGTTTGGGTCATTATATTAACCTTATCTTTTAGTTTTAGCTCTTAGTTAATTAGTTTGACATTTACCATGTCACTTTGTATTTTTATATTATATTGTTAATAAAATTACTATATACATCCAAGCGACCCCCAAGTGGTCCATTAATGATACACCTATGATGATATAAGTCTCTTGGCCGAACCTTAGATTTTTAAGAATTTAATATCAATTAATAATATAATATTTTTTTAAAAAACTCTTTTATGTAAATTTTGACACTATTCAATAGTTGATTTTTGGAAAACTCATAACAGAATTATTACTTCAAAAAAAGTTAATTAAATCATTACTAACATGTCATATTAACCTAGAAAATTAGTTTAATTCATTAAAAGTCTCAAATTATATTTATTTGGGTATTTTTAATATCAATTATTTTAATTTTTTACTATTATGGTAATTACTACATCATCATTGTGTCATAAATAAATTAAATTATTTAATGTCTAAAAATTATAAATAAAATACCATTATGTATGAAATCTTTTTAGCTTTCTAATGAATATTTGTAGTCGAAAATCCAACATATATAACCCTATGTAAAAATTTATTTTCTAAAAGATATATGCTTGTGTCATTTTTGTATTCATTTTAACTTAATTAAAATAAAGTGTCCTTATCACTTACAAGTGGCTCCATGAGGTCCCAAAATCGACCCAAAGATGCCCATGGTCGGACATGTATCAACCAATAAGGTTAGGACACGTTTTAGGGTAATTTTTTTGTTATTATAATATTATTTTTTAACCCTTATTTACCGGATTTACCTTTTAACCATGGTAAATAAAATATTTACCGAAGTAATTATTCAAAATGTCTAAAAATAAAAGTTACCTATTTACAAAATTTGGACATCATGATTCCAAATATGGAATCCATTTTTCTAAATTCAATACACAGAAGTGGTAGAAATTAATTTAAAATTAATTCCCGTTGTTAAAACAAAAAGCGTGTTTTTAAGAGATAATAACTATCAAAAGATTGACACTTGTTTATGTCTGGTTTAATTGTGAAATTATGTCCAATGAAAAACATTGAATTAAATGGTAAAAATATATTCTAAATATACTTTAAAACCACTCAAATTCATAATTTATCAATATTAATTATTTCGATTAAAAAAGTTGCTTTTAATTAAAATTTAGTAATTTTCACTATTCATCAAAATATGAAAGTTATCCGAAAAGTACCAAAATTTCACCCTAGGATAATTTCGATATTCCGAATCCAAAAATGAAGTCCATTTTGAGAGATAGAATTTATAAAATTTTATAATGGCTAGATTGATTGGTTGTGGTGTGTTAGAATCTCGAAGTTACGTACAATGTCCGCCATTGCATTATTCAAAGGGAAACGTACCGTGGAAGCTTGGGGTGTTACATTCTCCCCTCCTTCAATAAATTTCATCCTTGCAATTTTTAAAATTGGGCTTGCGAATATAATGGAAAGTCCCACATCGGAAAAAGAGTCAATAAAACTATCACTTTAAAAGAAAGGAAGAGAGGTATAAAGGTCACCCAAGATAACCCATACTAGGATTCCAGGTAGGAAAACATGGATGTGGATGATAAACTAAGTGTCAAGTTCTGATGGATAGGGATTGAAATCATGATCAGGAGAAAGTTAACAATAAGAAAACCACAAACTTGTGTTGGGACAAACGATCATTAGTCTCCTAGTAGTAAAAGTAAACGGACAACATTTTTTGTTTTAAGTTACATTACATAAGGACGATGAATTCATTTATGATATTGACTAAGAATATAAAGATATATACTTACTTTTTAAGTAGAGTTTCATTATTTAATAAATTTTCACCACTAACTCATTTTTTTTAAACGATGAGTATTCAAGAAGACTTGGTCACACTGGAAGAGCTAGAATAAACTTCTATATAATCACATGATCCATGCATGATAAACTATATATTTACATTGTCTTTAGAGATTAATCAAAACCAAAATGGTTAGTACAAGATCTAATGATCCCCCAAAAGGATATTCCTTGAGATAAATAAACACTAATCTTAATTTCTAAAATTAAACCAATAATACCCCAAAGTTAAATAAATACCATTCAATAATCAATTGTCCTTAAAATTCTTCAATATAATCCAAACTAATATTGAAACCCAAAACATAGAAGAATTTGATTATGTAGTCTCCCATGTTAAATTGTATCTCCAAATGACATTAATTACTCTTAAAGTCACATACTTAAAAGTAATTAACCTAATTATTTCCATAAATAACCCAAATCAATATAAATCCACAATAAAAACATAGATAAAAATCCACCATTACTCCTCAAATGAAATCCCATACTACTCTATTTTCCTTTGGCATATAGTGTTCTCAACAAAGCGAACAACTTCAAAAATAACATTTATCACTTAATCACCAAATCATTTTCCTATACTAAGGGTATTCATTTGGTAAGACATAAGATCCAAAATCAAATTATTAATGATCAAGAAAATCATTTAAATAAAAAAAATATTCACACTAACCAGGGACTTCACGTAGTCCAGTGGTAGGCGATAAATCTCAATCGCACTTTGGTTGTGGGTTCGATTCCCGCAGCTTTGTCCGACGCGACGGGTTGTCACACGGTCTGCGTGTTGTCCTTTTTCAAAAACTATATTTTATAACATTACCAAAATGAGATAAATTCCTCAAAATAACCATAACATAATTTAACCACAAATCTTATTTCATACCTTGCATTTTCATCTCAAATTATAATAACATATAATTTCCTCCAACCCAACGATCATATAAGACCAAATGGTTATTTATAACTATATCCACAACAGAAAAGACAATTCTTCCTCAAATATCATTTTCACATGATAAATTGTAGGTTTACACATACATGAGAAAATTATTCCCAAGTAATCCCATCAATAAAGAGCACTAACACTTTTAAACATTTCACCATCCATTTATTTCCGCATAGGTTCTTCATCATATGTTCCTCGGGTTCCCGCATTGCCTCTTCCATCTTATGATTTCTCCATAGAACTTTTACCAGACGAGTCATCCGGTTTCTCAACACTTGATCTTTGGTATGAAGAATTATGATAGGCTCTCCACAATAAGATAGATCGGGTTCTAGTTCTAATTCTTCATAGGTGAGTACATGCATTGGGTTAGGCATGTATTTTGTCACTAGAGATATGTGGATCACAACATGAACTCTGGAGAGACTAGGCGGATTTTCCTTTTGGTAGAATGCGTTCATGTGTCACAATGGTACCTCAGGAATTTTTCAAAATCATCTACTTCCTTTACCCAAAAACTCCTCATCCATCTTGGATTATATCGATGGAAGAATCGATGCATCATAAAAAAATAGGTATTTCTTATATATAATTTTGAGACATCGTCTTTAACATGTTTTTTTAGAAAAACTCTAACTGATTCATCTTCAAATATTTCAAAATAAGGTTTTGGTAAATCAGTTTTTGTATATCCCAAAAGACATAAATATATAATTTGATACATATAGGCTGCTCGAAGGTCTCCATCTTCTGCAGCATCTAGAAAATCATTTAGTGCATCGTAATTTTGAGATAAAGTGAATAATTTGAAAAGACCCTGATGGTACTTCCCACGCTTAGCATGGTAAGAAAGTTGAGAGCGCAACATTATCCCATAGTTAGTACTTGATCCTTGAAAGAATCGTGCAATGCTAGAGGTATTGGATGTCTCATAAAGTTGTTTGCATGTAACTTGGACATTTGAAAAAGTTTCAACATCGTCTGTGCATGACTTCTGGATAATAATTGTAAGTAGTTCTTTAGGAAGAGAGAGAAGAGTTGTTCGTGATCTTTCTCCCTCCATGTTTCAACTAACAAAAAGAAAATAAAATTAGGGTTTTTGAATACTTATCTAATAAGAATGTAAAAAAAATAGACATAATAAGATAATATTGTAATTGAACAATATATCCTAACTTGGGGTACCCTATGTTAAAATCTAGGTTATCCACTATCTATTTTTCGACATATATTCATAGGGGCATTTTTTGTATTCCCTTAATAATGGTTCATACTAATCTTGTGAATTTACCAAAGCATATCCCTCGGGAGTGTCGTAACCAAGAGTGCAGCAAGGACCGTTGTCGTGCACCAGTTCCCGTTCGAGTCTAGCTCAAAGCGGTGTTTTCGGGTTTTACCCCTAGGTACATTTGTGTCAGAGCCGCCTCTACCTGCTCGTATCCAAACAGGGATGTATTGCTCGGAAAACTCACAAAATATCTACAATACCAAAATTCTAGTATGTTCTTCTATACTAATCCTCAAATTCTCTCTTAGGGCTATGTGATCTAATCAGAGTTTATTTAAATCTAGCTTCCAAGGTTTGTAATAAAATTCCTCCAATACCAACTATAACGCCCCGACCCTAGATACCCAGAGTCGGTGCATTATTACATAACATTGGCATGATCACAAGGGATCAAGTCTCGAAAGACCGATTAGTTTAGTTGTCTTGGAAACACTAGATATACTCATAAGTCTTACATTACATCATAAGGTAAAAAAACTACAACAACATATTGTCTTCATATCCCCTCATACTATCCCTGCAGGTCATTCATAAATTACTTCTTCATAATCCTGGGAAAAATAAAACATTGAAAGGGGTGAGCTCAGATGCTCAGTAAGGATAACATTATAGCAGAAGCTGTCATAGATAAGCATAAACACTTAAGGTAGTTTATAACTAAAACAAAAGCCTTTTAAACTTTAAATTCAACATAAAATGGCAAAGATTAAATAAAATAAAGGCATTTACTTACTCACATGGATATTCTACTAGTCGAATGATCACATGCAATATTAATAACCACTTTCATAATGATGGAATGCATAATGTCAGACTATCATAACCACATAGCCAAGGCCTCGTGCCAAGACTACAAATAAGATTTTGCCAAGGCCTTGTGCCAAGACACTAGTCTGTCTCATGAGACCCACTGATGCATCGAGGAGCTATAGCGGGCTCCACCCGTCACTTATTAAGTCCAATGCATTCCTCATATGAATAGGTTTGAAACATAACATAAACATTCGTATTAAAACTAGCATACAAAATGTCAATACTTTATCCAAAAACCATGAATGGTATAAAAATAGCACATCCACAGTCAAACATAACTCATTCGATACAATATGGAAGATTGTATTGTATAATATTATCCTCAATAGAGAATAATGAATGATATTGACATAGATGAAAATAATCATCAAAACTATTTGAGAGAAATATCCCCTTTTTTCTTGAAATCATTTAAAGTCACACTATTTGTCAAGAAGCCATTTAAAAATAGATTTTTGAATCAAAGTGTCCCATACCACATTGAAACTCTTAAAAGGAGTTTTAATTTTAAAACATTAATGTCCATATAAATAAATCCTTAAAACAATTTTTAAAACATGGACATTAATGAGCAAGATTTAGAAGAATAAGTCTTTAAAACATTTAAAAATGGTATTTTAGTTAGAGTTTCTAACCAAAAGAGAGACACTTGAATAAAAATAATTGAGGTAATCAAAACATTGTAATATCATGATAATAAAGGAATTCATGATATTCAATGTCAAAGTACCTTATATACACCACATAAAAGTGATTTGGTGTATATCAACAAAGAAGTCTCAATGGAATGTAAATTGAGATGAAATCTCTCATAAAGGCCGTATCCTTAGGTTAAGGATAAATCAAGGACATAGTTATGTGTGAAAAATATAAATACACTAAATATGATTGGATATTCAGTGTAAATCAATCAAAGGACATTCACACATATTCTTATAAAAACAACACCAACGAATTGGATGTTTAACTCAACAAATGGAGAATAAGTTAAAATTACTCTTATCAAATTCATATCAATGACTTGAGAAATTATCAATGGAGTGATTATGTGTATCAAAAGTATATCCACAGGAAGGGGAGTGGAAATTATGACATAATCAAATGAATAGTGATTCCACAGATAATCTTGGGGTAATATAATCAATGAAATATGCATAAAGCCAAATGAGTGGAAATTGAAATATCAAATTCCCTTATCAATTTGGTAACTTACGAAACATAAACTCATGAAAGAAGGAACATACAATGATGATGTGAATATCCATAAATTAAAGTATATTACACAATGAATACAATCATGGGAAATACACATACACCACATGCAATAAAGAAGTGGTGAACAATGGAATACTCACGAAATTAAGAGTGAGATAAGAAACCCCTTACTTTGTACTTTTTCCGTGGTCGATGGTAGGTTAACCTCCTGTATAATGGTGAAATAATTGTTATTGAATTATACAAGAATAATTTACTTTAATATGATATCATATATGATCTTTTAACATTGTTTTGTTAATAATATCTTAGAATTACCGTCATTTCGGGTGTTAACGGGTTTATTTTACTTTATATTCTTTGTTATGTGAGCCATATTTGTTATTAATGAGATGTATATTATTCATATCCAGAATGATATCAAGTCCTTAAACATTATTTTTAATCATGAAATTAGAATTATACTTGAGTGGATATGACGGAGAATGAATCTCATCGTGTTCGTGGAGACGGTACTCCGTACGTACGCACGAGCGAAAATATCATTCTTTTGATATTAAAATAATATATAATTGGATGGTATATCATATATACAGAATCATTATCATGTTATATTTATTATTTAAATGAGTTACACATCATTATTATACCCACCCAAATAATAATATATTGAATAACAATTACACCATGACGTGGAGACGGTAAGTCGTACGTACGCACGTATGGTGACATGTTATTCAAAGGGTGGATAGAATACTAAATATGGTTGTAACATATTTATAATAATATCACAGTATATATAAGATACTAGAGTTATTATTTTATAATGGTAATAACAAAGAAAGAATAAGTGGAAGAAGAAAGGAACTTGAAAAGGGGTGGTGAAAACATTACCTCTTCTTCGGGTTCTTCCTTTTGATTTGATCAAAAGGGCTCCTTAGGTTGGCTTTCTTATCAAACTAAGGCCTCTAGGTTGTAGTGAGGGAAGTTGAGAGAGTATTTGGGTAGGGTTTAGCCGAACCAAAAGACTTTGAAGGTGTGAATAAATGAGAAGGAGGAGTGCCCTTTTATAAGAGGGGTGAGGGGCACCTTTGGAAAAGCTAAAAATATTAATTTATAATAAATTCATATTCAATTTATAATGACTCCAAAGTTGATTATTCAAAGGTTAAGGTGGGGATAGGTCGAATACCATTCAACGAATAGAATTTAGACAGGTTTGGGTCATTATATTAACCTTATCTTTTAGTTTTAGCTCTTAGTTAATTAGTTTGACATTTACCATGTCACTTTGTATTTTTATATTATATTGTTAATAAACTTACTATATACATCCAAGCGACCCCCAAGTGGTCCATTAATGATACACCTATCATGATATAAGTCTCTTGGCCGAACCTTAGATTTTTAGGAATTTAATATCAATTAATAATATAATATTTGTTTTAAAAACTCTTTTATGTCAATTTTGACACTATTCAATAGTTGATTTTTGGGAAACTCATAACAGAATTATTACTTCGAACAAAGTTAATTAAATAATTACTAACATGTCATATTAACCTAGAAAATTAGTGTAATTCATTAAAAGTCTCAAATTATATTTATTTGGGTATTTATAATATCAATTATTTTAATTGTTTACTATTATGGTAATTACTGTATCATCATTGTGTCATAAATAATTAAATTATTTAATGTCTAAAAATTATAAATAAAATACCATTATGTAGGAAATCTTTTTATCTTTCTAATGAATATTTGTAGTCAAAAATCCAACATATATAACCCTATGTAAAAATTGATTTTCTAAAAGATATATGCTTGTGTCATTTTTGTATTCATTTTAACTTAATTAAAATAAAGTGTCTTTATCATTTACAAGTGGCTCCATGGGGTCCCAAAATCGACCCAAAAATTCTCATGGTCGGACATGTATCAACCAATAAGGTTAGGACACGTTTTAGGGTAATTTTTTTGTTATTATAATATTATTTTTTAACCCTTATTTACCGAATTTACCTTTTAACCATGGTAAATAAAATATTTACCGAAGTAATTATTCAAAATGTATAAAAATAAAAGTTACCTATTTACACAATTTGGACATCCTGATTCCAAATATGGAATCCATTTTTCTAAATTCAATACACAGAAGTGGTAGAAATTAATTTAAAATTAATTCCCGTTGTTAAAACAAAAAGCGTGTTTTTAAGAGATAATAACTATCAAAAGATTGGCACTTGTTTATGTCTGGTTTAATTGGGAAATTATGTCCAATGAAAAATATTGAATTAAATGGTAAAACTATATTCTAAATATACTTTAAAACTACTCAAATTCATAATTTATCAATATTAATTATTTCGATTAAAAAAGTTGTTTTTAATTAAAATTTAGTAATTTTCACTATTCATCAAAATATGAAAGTTATCCGAAAAGTACCAAAATTTCACCCTAGGATAATTTAGATATTCCAAATCCAAAAATGAAGTCCATTTTGAGAGATATAATTTATAAAATTTTATAACGGCTAGATTGATTGGTTGTGGTGTGTTAGAATCTCGAAGTTGCGTACAATGCCCGCCATTGCATTATTCAAAGGGAAACGTACCGTGGAAGCTTGGGGTGTTACAGGTTTATAATCTGGTTTATGGTATTTTTAACATGTTACAGTATCTTGAATGAAAATATGGCATTCAATTGGTTTTTTATTTCTTTTCATGTAATTAAAATAAATTCTTTTGTTTAAAAAGGGCATGTCATGTGTTCGGTAAATTGCCCGGTTGGCTTTTATGTGTGATGTGTGATTTAAAAGTTATTTGTTTGGATTCATAAAGGAATTGTAAGAATGATAAATGGTATTTTTGGGTACTTATATGGATTTCCAATTTGGATTTTTTTTACAAACAAGTGGGTTTTGATTTACAACATATTTTGGCCCGAGTTGCCCAAAAATGGACCGTTTCACATCTTTATGAAAATGGTTGTGTTTTGAATATGTAACCTGAGTATTATAAGAGATTTATGAATGTGTTTTTCTACTGTAAATGGTGTTTATACGCATCCTTAATAAAATTAAAATGCATACCTTCGTCAAAGGTTAGTTTTGAGAAAATGTTTAAAGGCTCGTTTGGCATTTCCTAGAAATGAAGGAGTGTTTTACTTGTATATAACAAGTTGTGCAATTGGGATTGTTTTATGGTCCATTAAATGATTTTATTAAATGTTTATTCGGATGCCAAATATTATTTGGTTTGGTTTTTATGTGTTTTTAGAATTGAAAGAGTGTTTTTGAATGAGTTTTACGTGCAAAGCCTCAATACACTTCATGAAATTGTTTTACCAAAATATTTAGCGGTTTGTTGATTAGTGTAATAAATGTGAAGAAAGATTATGGGTTGTTTGTGTTTTTATGGTTTTGGAATGGAATTTGGATGTGAAATGTGTATTTGATAATATGTGTAACTTGATTGAGCACTAAAGGGAATCCCGAGTATCTAGGTGGGCGGACGTGTACTAGTATGCTAGTGATTCTGTGGGGGTTGGCCTCTGTTTCACGTAGCAAGTTTGACGATGAAAACACTAACTAAACTATGATGATGATGATGATTGGGGACCACTAGGTTATGGGTATGTTCCCTACTAGTGGCTCGTGCACGAGAACAGATATTTATTATGGTTACTTTCACCGAGATACGAGGTACCTGGGGCTCACAACTAACTAGTGCCTAGGGGTATTCCCGTGACTAGTGTTCATTGGCTATTTTGTACTCACCGTCGGCATACGGTGTGTTTGGTTGGTAAATTCAGTAGTATGTGTTATTTATTTAAAAGTTAAAATTCTTTAAATCAGCCCTCTTGAAAACTATTTTCATTTTGAAGTTTCACCTCTTTGAAAAGAATTGTTACTTGCATTTTTGTTTATTAAACATGCATGTTTTTGTCTGATAATTATTAT
The DNA here is from genome assembly GCA_963277665.1 of Viscum album. Classification (NCBI taxonomy): domain Eukaryota; kingdom Viridiplantae; phylum Streptophyta; class Magnoliopsida; order Santalales; family Viscaceae; genus Viscum; species Viscum album. The sequence goes on along the minus strand of OY728157.1, from coordinate 1,873,539,881 downwards.
AGCATGGAAACTCATTTGAAAACTATACTTTCATATCTTTAATTTAAAACTATAAATTGATGTTTCTTTTATTTTAAAGTAATGTGCATTGGGAATAGAATATCGGGCTAACCTACTGAGTTTTAATACTCACGCCTATAGTCTTCTTCTTTTTTTAGCCCTTGTCCAGGTTTCATCATTAGTTCGATCACCTTGGGAGACATTTGATCATTGTGTTGGAGAGTGACCAGAAGTGTCACATGGATTTAGTTGGTCATCGTGATTGTTCAGTTGAGTTTTTGGTTTTTTTTCTACTTTTAGTTTCTTGTACAAATAATATTTAGTTCAATTTTTATATAAATTCATTTTGGGCTGTCTGTTTATTTCCGTTGTTTGTTTGATTGTTTATATATGGGTGAAATCGTTCCCTTGTGTACTCTATTGATGCCCTTGGTGCTTGTCACCATCCCGGGAGGATCGGGAACGCCTCTCAGGACTTGTCGCGGGCTGGCCTGGGTGACCGGTTCAGGGTCGACTCGGGCTGGTTCGTGACAAAATGGTATCAGAGGAGGTTGACTCTTAGCAGACCTTTCTTTTTAGAGCGCCCTTGTTATTTTTGGGATGTCAAGGTAGATGGAGTAGGATTGTTGGGACTTGAGGGGTAAGTGCAAGAAGAGCGTCGCAAACTCTTTCTTGTTCTAATCCTCAGGTTTATATGGGAAGTCCGCTTTTATTAGTGTCCTTTGTTCTGGTTGATTTTTTTGGTGTTGGGATATAACAAGGGGAGTCTGACTAATGGGCTCAGTGAGCTTGCAGGGCCTGGCAAGCCATGTGGAGCTGGGGAATGGTCCTAATAAGTCTCTCTGTGTTGGTGTTGTGTTTGGCATATGGCCGCCAACCATATGGTCAGGTCACCCACTGACACTAGTTCCTTTTTTGGGTCTCTTGAACCTTTCTTGAATTCTGAAATTTTGTTTTTAAAATCCTTGTGTGAGAATTGTGGAAATGAGTTTTAAAGGAAGGATTAGATTTTGAAAAGTGAAAAATGGGGTTTTCAAAAATTAAATATAAGAATTGTTTTTGAAGGTTGTGTTTTTGTAAAAAAAATGGAGGGAAGTGGAAATGATTTAAAGGGATTGGATTATCCATAATCTAAACTTGTGGTTTGTTGAAATAAAATGTTTTGAAATTGTGAATCATTTTAAGGTGATTCTGAATCATTGTTTTAAATGGGGTATTTTGGGATGTCAAAAAGTTTTTGAATCGGATAAATTAGTTTTGGAAATTGGTTTTGATCGGTTGGTGTTTTCCTAGAAAGGGTATTGGTCTCAATGGACCTCGGATTATGAAAACATACCTTGCTGATTCTTTTAAAAAAAATGGGAAGGGGTTGTTTGGAGTGGCTTTGTTATTAAAAATGTTTTTAAAAATGAAAATGGGTAGGTTTTTAAGAAAATGGTTCTTAATTAATTGTGGTTTTATTTGTGAAATATGAAAAGGTTTTTTGACTTGGTGGTTGGTGTTCCTTATGAATGTAATTTTTTTTGGAATGATGTTGTTTTGTTTTAGCCTTTGGTGTTTTCATGGGTGCTCACATGCATGGTTTTATTTATATCTGGAAGGATAGCCTATATGGTATGGTGGTTGGGTTCCTGGGGTGGCATGGAAATGTGCATGTGGGTGATACTTGATGAAACGCCATTGGTGAATGTGGAAACCCACCAAGTTAGTTAGTTTTTTCAAAATTGTTTTGAGCTGAAAATTGTTGCCTTTTTTTAAAAACCAATGGTTATGTGGCATGATTTTTCTATGTCTTAGAATATTTTTTTATTTGGTTAGCTTCCATGTGATCTAGAATTCATACTCTTGTTCTATCTAGAGATGAGATATTGTTGGTGGCTCGGTTTTGGAGTAATTTTCATTGGGTTTCTAAAGATGTGTTTGATATTGTGATGTGGCCATGGATAGTTCTCCGTTAGAAATCATTCCTGCTGATCAACCTAAGGATTCCTTTCAAATTTTAAATCCACCTCTTTTGATGACGCCTCAACCTGTTTGTTGGAATAGAGAGCTGTTTGGGATCTATTAAAAGTGCTTCTAGGTCGTGATAATTATTTTGGACAGAGCAGTTGTGTTTGGTGATGTTAATGTGTTTCGTCGTATTCCTTGTCCATTCTGCCCCTTGTTTGGAGTGAGATAGAATTTTGATATGTATCTATGAGTTCCTATTTAGATGAAGGTTTTTTTTTGTGATAAAGTGAGGTTTTTTTTGAGTGGTGTGATCCTTATCACCTGACTGCGGTGCAGCAAATGCTTCAAGAATCAGTGCTCCAGCCATAGGCCTCGGAGTGAAGCTTTTCACGCAGTCAGGAAATCGACAGAGATGTGGAGTGCTCGATTAGGATCCTTACTCCTCTGTTTTGGTAAGTTAGTCTCTATTTCAATGTTTTGGTTCCTCATTTCTGTGAATTTCCCTTTTTCGCAACAAGCGTGGTGGACTTAACCCCTCACACAGTGTCTATGGTTATTCCTTCATGGATGTGAGTTTTCAATCAATGTCCCTGTGTGGACTGCCTGTAAAAAAATCAGGTGCATTTTTGGTGTTACCTATTCATAGGTGGAGAGTATTGGGTAGTTTCTTTGTTTCTTTTGTGGTTTCAGTGGCCAAATTATTGGGTCCCCTTCCCTCCCATCCCCAAGTGGTGGGGGTCCAGAACTGTGCTGAATGTGTTGGCCAAGTTCTTGTCCCCTCCGTTCGAGAGTGGGTGGTTAATATGTTCATGTTGTAACCCTATTAACTTGGTATAGTAGGTTTTTTTAGGAGGGTTTTTTTGGGCTTGTGTGAGTGAGGCCCAATTCTAGCTCATGTTGAATTCTTGTCTGTTCGTTGCTAGTTGGTTTCTAATGGTGGGGAGACCCACCATGGGTCTCCTGTATTTTCATCCTAAGAACATTTCTAGTGCTAGTTGATTCTTAATGGTGGGGAGTCCATTCTGGACTCCCTTGGAATATTTGGTTTTTGTGAATTCTCTTTGGTTTGGGTGATGGTTGGGTTCATTGAGAGGAGGCTCAACAATCGGGTTCTTGGCTTGGTTGTGGAGGTGGTGGCTTCATCTTTCCATTGATTCTCCAGACGTGGTTGTGAGTTGTGTTTTGTGTGGGCAAGAGTATTAAGTTGCATTGTTGGTGATTGATATTTCATTATCTTTAGAGGTTGGATTATGTTGTTATGGAATCCTTAGGTGTTTTTTTTTTCAGCCGGAAAGTGTTATGGCTTTTCGGGGGCGGAAAGCTTTAATGGTGGGGAGAATTGTCACACACGGTTTTTTTTGTCTTTGTATTGATCCGGTCCATTGGAAATCCTGATCCTTTTCATGGGTATTTGGTGAGATGAATCCTAGGTTTTGAAGTTTCATATATGTCTAACCACCCTAATTTGGGATCCCCATTGTTTGTTTAGTAGTTTTTGAAGAAAGGGTGGTTACTTCATGATTTGGGCCAACCGTGAGCTCATTCCCAGTTTTAAAAACCGAATTTGTTTCTTTTATAACTCTTTTGTTTTTAATCCTTTTTCACCCATTCAACTTCCCACTTGTCCTATACTGATATATTAAAACTTATTTATCCTTTTGAACCCATTAGAAATTCATAAGCAGGGTGAATTTGGGTTACTTATTTAGGTATTGGGCCAGCCCATGGGCCCATTTCCTGTTAAAAAAAACAAATTCGTTTCATTTATATCTTTTTCATTTTTTAATATTTTTCGGTGATTCAACCTCCCCCTCGAAGCCAATAACCCTATCCTAACCCTCATAATCTATTTTACCTCTTTGGAGCTCATATGGGTCACGGATTAGGGCGAAAATTCTTAGGATACCTCAAATCGTCCAGAATTGACAAGGTAAATTGTATCATTCATAAATCAATCAATTCGTACTCTTTTGGACACCAATTTTCTTTCCCTGGTTCGTCCAGAACTTAGGAGTCTCTCCAAGAATTTTCAAGTCATTAATTGCTCTCTAGGGTTGCAGATCTAATGGAAGACGAAGAGTTTTCTAGGGTGAAAGGTGAGATTCCTTCTCCTTTCTCCTTCCTCTTCCCCCTCCTTTCATTATTTCTTTGATTTATATTGTCCCCTAGTATTGATCGACCTAGGGTTTTGTTATAACATGTTTTTTTGATGGGTTTTCTGTTTGTTTAGGTCTGGTCTTTATATTTTTAGGGTTTATAAACCTGCGGCGGGTGATTTCGGGTGTGCATTTCAATTACGCCAAAGATTTGAGGTAGGATATCCCTTGCACATGCCTTTATCATTCAAGTTTCATCATTTTAATATTTTCCTAAACTGATATAAATGTTCAGTATTGTTTTTAAGCCTTTGGATAATTTTCTTGGTATCCAAAGTGGTTGTTTAATCATTGTTTTGTGAAAGGTAGTGTTGTTTTGTCATGAAAGTGCTCAACAAGTGTTTGTTTAAATGTTCCGTTATCTTTTGCAACTATTTTGTGAGGTTTATAATCTGGTTTATGGTATTTTTAACATGTTACAGTATCTTGAATGAAAATATGGCATTCAATTGGTGTTTTATTCCTTTTCATGTACTTAAAATAAATTGTTTTGTTTACAAAGGGCATGTCATGTGTTCGGTAAATTGCCCGGTTGGCTTTTATGTGTGATGTGTGATTTAAAAGTTATTTGTTTGGATTCATAAAGGAATTGGAATAATGATAAATGGTATTTTTGGGTACTTATACGGATTTCCAATTTGGATTTGTTTTTACGAACAAGTGGGTTTTGATTTACAACATATTTTGGCCCGAGTTTCCCAAAAATGGACCGTTTCACATCTTTATGAAAATGGTTGTGTTTTGAATATATAACCCGAGTATTATAAGAGATTTATGAATGTGTTTTGCTGCTGTAAATGATGTTTATACATATCCTTAATAAAATTAAAATGCATACCTTCGTCAAAGGTTAGTTTTGAGAAAATGTTTAAAGGCCTATTTGGCATTTCCTAGAAATGAAGGAGTGTTTTACTTGTATATAACAAGTTGTGCAATTGGGATTGTTTTATGGTCCATTAAATGATTTTATTAAATGTTTATTGGGATTCCAAATATTATTTGGTTTGGTTTTTATGTATTTTTATAATTGAAAGAGTGTTTTTGAAAGAGTTTTATGTGCAAAGCCTCAATACACTTCATGAAATTGTTTTACCAAAATATTTAGCGGTTTGTTGATTAGTGTAAGAAATGTGAAGAAATATTATGGGTTGTTTGTGTTTTTATGGTTTTGGAATGAAATGTGGATGTGAAATGTGTATTTGATAATATGTGTAACTTGATTGAGCACTAAAGGGAATCCCGGGTATCTAGGTGGGCGGACATGTACTAGTATGCTAGTGATTCAGTGGGGGTTGGCCTCTGTTTCACATAGCAAGTTTGACGATGACAACACTAACTAAACTATGATGATGATGATGATTGGGGACCACTAGGTTATGGGTATGTTCCCTACTAGTGGCTCATGCACGAGAACGGATATTTATTATGGTTACTTTCACCGAGATACGAGGTACCTGGGGCTCACAACTAACTAGTGCCTAGGGGTATTCTCGTGACTAGTGCTCATTGGCTATTTTGTACTCACCATCGGCATACGGTGTGTTTGGTTGGTAAATTCAGTAGTATGTGTTATTTATTTAAAATTTAAAATTCTTTAAAGCAGCCCTCTTGAAAACTATTTTCATTTTGAAGTTTCACCTCTTTGAAAAGAATTGTTACTTGCATTTTTGTTTATTAAGCATGCATGTTTTTGTCTGATAATTATTATAGCATGGAACCTCATTTGAAAACCATACTTTCATATCTTTAATTTAAAACTATAAATTGATGTTTCTTTTATTTTAAAGGAATGTGCATTGGAAATAGAATATCAGGCTAACCTACTTAGTTTTAATACTCACGCCTATAGTCTTTTTCTTTTTTTAGCCCTTGTGCAGGTTTCATTATTAGTTCGATCACCTTGGGAGACATTTGATCATTGTGTTGGAGAGTGACCAGAAGTGTCACATGGATTTAGTTGGTCATCGTGATTGTTCAGTTGAGTTGTTGTTTTTTTTTCTACTTTTAGTTTCTTGTACAAATAATATTTAGTTCAATTTTTATATAAATTCATTTTGGGTTGTCCATTTATTTCCGCTGTTTGTTTGATTGTTTATATATGGGCGAAATTGTTCCCTTGTGTACTCTATTGATGCCCTTGGTGCTTGTCACCATCCCGGGAGGATCGGGAACGCCTCTCGGGACTTGTCGCGGGCTGGCCTGGGTGACCGGTTCAGGGTCGACTCGGGCTGGTTCGTGACATATAGGCATCTTCTAAACGGTCATATTTATCTCCCAACAATTATATTTTCCAAGTTTATTGCAACAACTTCGGACACCTGGCACTTGACAGTGCATTGTAAATGAATGTCTGATGTCGTATTGATTAAGACTATGACAGTGTTAAAAGGTTTCCTTATATTTGAAATAAGTCTTCTGAATATGATTATAAACTTCAATCAATCCGTAGACTTCCTTATGATTGTCATTACGATAATCCTTATGAGTGTTGGTCTAATTGTATTGGTACCAGTATCAGTCCGGTTGTCAAGAATTTTGTCAGTATGAAAGACATGGCTCAAGTCTAACTTTTGGTCTGATAAAGGTGAGTCTGATTTATCAGAAACATACTCATTATTATAATTGTAATGAATAAATGTAAAGTTTATATTCTTAATACACTAAAACTTATTCTAATTATGGTAAAAAGTAATGTTTTCTATAAAAAACATTCTAAAACTGGACATAAAAAGTTAGAAAACATGTTTTAAGAAGGTGTTTGTGATTTCCAAAACTAAAGGAATTGAAAATTAAGAAGTAGAGCTTATGACTCAACAAAGAAAATGTCAATAAATAATATCATTATTATTATTTTAGACATGGGGTTCCGCAAGGGATTAAATAAATAGTAAAGCGCACTTGTGTAATTATTTATTTATAACCCTAGCTGTATATAAACCCAATTATATTATTTTTCTAATAGAATCAATTCATTTGTTTTATTGTGCACAACGAATCCGAAGAATTCTCTCGAATCCCTAAAGAGCTCCCCCTTCTCCAATAAGGCTCCAAAGAACAGAGAGAGATCTTCCTCCACCTCCCAATCTCGAGTCAAAAGAGATTAAAGAGAATCCTTTGGAAGAGATTCTCAGGGCGATCAAAGGTGAATGATGCAATCGATAGAATCTTTCGTGATAGCAATCAGAGATTCCTACGACGACGTTCAGAGATTTTTGGAACACGTGTGGATCACCGCTAAAAGAAATCTATTTTTGATTCCTACAATGCAATGATGGTACGACATAGATCTGTTATCAGATCCATTAACAAAGAAAGAATTTCTCACAAGGTAATTCTTTAATTGATTAAATTAATTATAAATAATATGTGATAATCATGCGCTCTGGTTTCGGCATTTTATCCATTGTCTGATTTCTTTGATTCAATTCCATTGATCACGACATTTATCGTCGTATAAATCTTGAATTGATAATCGATCATGACAAAAAGAAAATTTGGGCATGACCCATCACATGTTTCCGCTGCGCCCAGAACCTACAAGTGGTATCATAGCGGTCATATAATTATTTATAATTATTTAATGATTGTTGATTGATTTACGCATTTTTCATTTAGTTTTCAATTCAAGTTTAATAGATCTTTAATCCAAATTGCAAGATCTTCTTCTTCCTCTTTCATTTCTCATAAATATAATCAAATTGATTAATTTTATGAATGAAATAAAATTGAAGATCTCATCCGAAGTTGCTAAAGAATCTGATCAGATGACACAAGAGTACATGTTGTGTAACCCGAAGGTACATGCCACGTACTAGTGTTTAATGCACCAAGAATTAATTCGAAATTAATTATAGGTGTGTGCATTTATTATACGCGGTACATTTAATTATACAATGCGTGTTGATCGGGCCAACCTGGCACATAGTCATCCGGAGTACACATCGTGTAACTTCCGTACCCAGTGTGTAGTTCTTTAGTCACAAACGGGTCATGTATCTTCTTACCCAGCCTACCTGACTAGTGATCGTGTAACTCAGAGACCACGCAATGTATAACCCATGTAAATGTTGTGTACTCCAACTTTTTATGTGGCACAGTTTCATGTCGTGTCCCTAGGCTTGTGTCGTAAATAGATGGTGAGAAAACATACATTCCTTGTATCTCCAATGTACAGGTCATGTACTTTTACCAAATTACGTATAATTAAAATTAATGTATTATATTGTGTGTGGTTATTAAGTTGATAGGACACATCATGTGATGGGTTTTAATATATATAAATGTTTAATTAATTTTTGTGTAATGTTCGGATCTGCATATCATGTATGAGTCGTATTACATTTATTACTCTATGTGTACTGAAACTTAACACGTGACAGAAATATCATGTAATCCATGTAATCATTAAGTAGATAGTACATGTTATGAAAGTATGTGATAAGTCATCTATGTCACATGCTGCAATAGTAAACAGTATAAGAGTATAATACATATTGGATAGTTCGGATGGACACCCATTGTGTTGCCTCCAAGGTACATTTATATACATGGTTAATTTTAAATAAATTTGTTTAATTTGTTTAAAATTATTATAGATGATAATCTCAAGTAGATTTGGATGAGAATTAAGATAAAAGAATTGATTAATTAAAGAAAATAATTAATTTATTCGAGCATGATTTATCTTAAAGAAGAACAATCAGGATTGAATGCTAATTTTATTAAATGTGTAATTCGTTGGATGCATGTGGATGATCATGATCCTAAACCAGACCTTTGTATGTGATTGAATTCATTTAATTTTATTGTTAAATTAAATTATTGGTCTGTGTGTCATCTTTCATCTCATTATGTAAGGGTCTGCATGTCTATGGTTTCTTTTATGTAAATCTCTTCCCCTCACCTGCATGTGAGTAAAATAATATGTAATAGATGGAACTCCCAAGGAGGCGGTTCAAGTTTGAAGTCGAGGCGAATAGATACATAGGTGGACAGGTGGGAAGTTGCAACACGAACCTTAATTGGTTCAAGGAGCTTTTCCCTTAGGTTGATGGTTAGTTTATCATGTTCAAGATAAACAAAACATTAGTAAAAATCTCATGATCATACCAATTTATTATTTTATTTTTGTCAATTTACATGGTTATTTAATTATGGATGTTTTGTCAATCACATGAATTAATGAATTAACAAGCATGCAAGATATAAACTAAAATAAATTGGCTTAGGCGTAAATATTATCTAAGACATGGTTAATCACTTAAGAAAATCCACTTAATATTAAAAAGTATGTAATAAAGATAATAATTGGTAATTTACGCATAAAGATAAAATCTCTCAATTATATATATTAAGTCGGTATAGTCTTCCACTACTTCAATTAAAATCAAACTATAGTTCAAAGTGTTTGACTAGCCAAATTTAGGTTGCTTTCAATTATTCGGGAATTCTAACGTGAAGTTTTGGGTTGACTTAACTTAGTTCACATCAAGGGTTGACTACCAAATTAGGACTTGGTGTAACTAAGAGGCAAGGGTTGAAGAAATCCAATTTAAGAATTTTAGGATTAGGGAGGCCACTCCACATATCAAGAAACTATGAGTTCATGCAGTTGGCATTCGGAATGCCTACCTAAAACCCTTCAAATTGTTTGACCAGACAAAGTTAGGGTAATGAGAAATGTAATATGGATCATTGCCACTAGAATGTCTAAGCAACGGGATATTTCAAATCTAATGGTGAGGGATATTGGGTTTCAATAAAATAGTGTTAAATTTATAAATATAATATTTATTTATTTGTCTAAATTTTATCATATAAAGTATTAAATATCTAGTCATCTTATTTTTAGAAATAACAATAAAATGAATTCAAACATATCACTGTGATCCATACTTGAGAAGGATAACCTTCTCACTGACACAAATTTCCAAGTGTGGAAAATGTTATTATGCGTTATCCTATGCCATGAAAAGAAATTATATGTACTGGAGGAACATATTCCTGATGCGCTAGGTAATGAGGCTAGTGAGGAAGAGTTATCTCTCTATGAGAAACATTTGAACGATTCCACAGATGTTCAATGTTTCATGTTATTATCCATGACCAATGATATTTTGAAGCAACATGAGTACATGGATGTGTATGGCGTGATGTCTCGCCTTCGGTATCTCTATCAAGAGAAGACGAGACAAGAGAGATATGAGATCTCCAATGCTTTGTTTACAACTAATCTTGGAGAGTTTGTGCCAACTGGGTCTCATGTAGTCAAGTTTATTGGCTACATTGAATGCTTAGACATCTCAGAGATTAAATTCTCAGATAAATTTCATACAGATCTCATACTTTCTTCACTACCTAAGACCTTCTCAAGTTTTATTGTTAATTATAATATGAAAAATAATGAGAAGAGTCTTTCAGAACTTCTTACTCCGATTCACCAAGTGGATAAGGACATGAGGCATGACAAACCTGCGATCCTTATGGTGAATAAGAAAAGGAAGAACAATGCAAAGGGGCACCAGATTCAAAACATGTCTAAATCTCCCAAGTACCGTTCTTCTAAGAAGAGGAAGATCCAGAGACACGACACAAAAAAGGAGGTAGTATGTTTTGCATGTGGAAAGAAATGCCACTAGAAGGAAAACTGCACCTAAAAGCAAGGGGAAGATAAAGGTGCGTTCGTTATTGAGTTTAATCTTTCAATATATGCACATTAGGTATTAGATATAGCTTGTGGTGCTCACATTTGTATCCAAATGCATGAACCAAGTAGTTTTTGAAAGATTACTAGAGAGGTGGATTTGCGAGCTGTCAATGGTGCAAGGGTAGCTGCTCTAGTTATTGGTGACTACCACATTTCATTGTCAACGAGAATGATATTGGTTTTAAGGGATTGATATTATGTACCAACTGTTACCAAGAACATAATTTTTGTATCATGCCTAGATGCATATGGTTTTATTTTCAAGTTTGGGAATAAAAGTGGTTTCTTTTACAGCGACAATATATGTTATGGTACGACGCATTTGAATAACGGTCTTTATGTATTAAATTACAAAAACCATGTATTGAAAATAGTTAATGAATCAACATCACACGACTCATATAACACTCATTTATGACATCACCGTCTTGGTCATGTAAACGAGAAGCATTTGAAAAAGCTCGGTCAAGATGGTTATTTAGACTATTCTGAGCTAAAAGCGCTTGAAAGATGTCATGCTTGTTTATAAGGAAAAATAACCAAACCATCATTCGGTAGATAAGGTGAAAGGGTCACAGAGCTTATAGGATTGGTACACACTAATGTGTGTGGACCATTTCTAATAGAAGCTAGAGGTGGATATTTTTACTTCATAACTTTTACTCACGACTTGAGTAGATATGATTATGGCTATTTAATGAGGTATAAGTCTGAGCCCTTTGAAAAATTCAAAGAATTCAAAAATGAAGTGGAGAATCAACTTGGAAAGAAGATAAAAAAGCTTCGATCAGATCGAGGTGGTGAATATCTTAACCAATAGTTGATCGAATTTTTATGAGAGTTTGGAGTTCTATCTCAACTCACTCCACCTTACACACCACAATGGAATGGTGTTGGTGAAAGGAGGAATCGTACATTGTTAGACATGGTAAGGTCGATGATGAGTCATGCAGATCTTCCATTATCCTTTTGGGGATATGCATTACAAACTGCGGCATACACATTAAACTGAGTACCAACTAAAGCGGAAAACAGAATTCTCTTCGAGTTATAAAGTGAAAAGAAACTCGTTTTTTCGCATACACGCGTATGGGGTTGTGAGACATTTGTTAAGGTCTTCTCAAATATCAAATTAGCGCCTCGGGGCACAAAGTGTATCTTTATAGGGTATCATAAGGAAATAAAGAGATACTACATGTACAACCCCTCATATAAGAAAGAAATTGTCACCAGACAAGCCATCTTTCTTGAGAGGGAGAAAATCCTCAAAAAGGATAGTGGGATCAAGATTGAATTTGATGATGTTGATGCTCAAGATACATAAGATTTGGTATATGAGCAGATTCCACAGGTCCTTGTGGAAAAAAATAGTTTTTGAAACACAAGTACCGTGTAAGAGCACTAGAGAGGTAAGAGAACCGGAGAGATTGTTTTTTAGTCACCGAAGATGGTGACTCATTAATGACGAACCTCTCTCCTACAAAGAGACAGTAAAGATCTCAAAAGCTACAAGGTGGCAAGAAGTCATGAATTCTGAAATGGATTCTATGTATCATAACCAAGTCTAGGTTCTGGTCAATGCGCTGGTTGATGTAAATATCATAGGGTGAAAATGGGTATTCAAGAGAAAACTGAACATGGAAACTAAAGTAGATACTTATAAAGAAAGGCTAGTGGATAAAGGGTTTAAACAATGTTAAGGAATCAACTACGATGAAACCTTTTCATCAGTTGTCATGTTTAAATCCATCAGAATTCTACTTGCTATAACAGCTTACCTTGACTATGGAATTTGGCATATGGGCATCAAAAATGCATTCATTAATGGGAACATTTAGGAAGATGTCTATACGACACAATCAGAAGTGTTTGTGGCTCTAGGTGATGCCAAAAAGATTTTCAAGTTGCGGATATCCATTTATGGATTGAAGCAAGCATCCGGGTCATGGAACATTTGATTCAATGAAGCTATAAAAGAATTTGGTTTCAATAAAAATGAATGTGAGTCGTGTATTTACAAGAGGTTTAGTGGAAATACTGTCGTTATCCTAGTAGTATATGTTGATGACATATTACTTCTTAGAAATGACATAACATTTTTATAATCTGTTAAGGACTGGTTGAACAAGTGTTTCTCCATGAAATACTTAGATGAAGAGTCATATATTCTAGAGATCAAGATCATTCGTGATAGATCCAAGAGGTTATTTGGATTAAGTCAAAGTACATACATTGACCAGATACTAAAGAGATTTAGTATAGAACAATCCAAGAGGGGATTGGTTCCAGCATCCCATGATATACATCTTTCTAAGAAAATGTGTCCTCAGAAACAATAGAATAAAGAGAGAATGAGTAAGATCTCATACGCTTCTGCGATAGGATCAATCATATATGTCATGTTATGTACTAGACTTGATGTTGTCTATGCATTGAGCATGGTAGGAAGATATCAAACATATCCAGGAGAACAACCTTGGTTTATTGTTAAGGTTATCCTCAAGTATCTAAGAAGAACTAAGGATATGTTCCTGATGTATGGATGAGATGAGGAGCTAGTCATCAGGGGTTATACTAATGCTAATTTTCAAACAAATCAGAATGATCAAAAATCGCAGTTAAGATATGCTTTTTGTCTCAACGGAGCTGTGAAATGGAAGAGTTCAAAGCAGCCAGTTATCACTGATTTTACAGCGCAATCCGAGTACATAGTGACTTCTGATGCATCCAAGGAAATCGTTTAGATATAAAAATTTGTCCAGGAGTTTGATGCAGTACCTAGCAGTAAAGACTATATCACATTGTATTATGATAATACTGCAGTGGTGGATCTTGCAAAAGATTCAAGGACACAACAACAGAAAAAGAATATACTCTGAAAGTATCACCTTTTGAGAAATATTCAAGGACACAACAACAGAAAAAGAATATACTCTGAAAGTATCACCTTTTGAGGTATTCTTATCAAAGGGGTGAAGCTGAAGTAAACAGAGTTCTCACAAAAAAAACGCGACGAACCCCTTTACTAAAGGCATATCTCAGCAAAAACATGAGTATCATGTGAGAGCTAGCGGACTGAAGGTTGTTAGCAGTTGGTTCTAGTAAAAATAGGAGTCAAATAATAAATAATAATATATTATTTAATTGAGATTCTAGATACACTTAGTGTGTGGCCCTCTAGGCCTCTTTCTCAGTGGTAGTTGGAGAAATAGGCTAAAGTTCAAGGTTAGCATCAAACAACACGCCAAGGCACCCATAGAAAAAGAAGTTAATACAGCAATGACATAATACTTCATACAGATGCTTACTATGTAATATAATCTCTTTATCACGATATCTCTAATCAAGAAGGTTGCATTAGTGCAATCAATCTATTTATTCGATGTTTCTTTCTTTGACTTTACGGAAATATAAATTGCCTATAGAACACCATGGCCATGGATTTATTTAGGCTATATCATTTCCATCAAATGGTCTGAGATATCAACTTTCATTAAAGAACAGAAGGGGAAATCATTTCTTGCATTATTCATTAATGTAATATTACTCATGACGCACTCACCGTATCCCACCTCTCCGTGAACATATATCATCATGATTTTCGTCAATACATCAAAGTACGCAGCTTATAATACTCATTACTAATAATCTTAAAGTCTAAAATCAATACACACATCCAAAAATAGAAACATCCAATGACATATATAGATGTGGATTTTCTACTGGCGAGTCTCGTTCTCATAATATCCCACACTAGATATTACCAAGGGCGTACACCATGAGAAGGTGTTTCAAAATCCTATGAGTCTCTATCCTTGATAGCCTGTATAATTTGTGTCCCTCAAATAATTTCATCCGGCTATAGAACATATATTTAAGAATATTATTGTGGCACTTCTGGGTTCTCATCATAGCGGAGAACTAATATGACCTTTCAGTGTGACAGGTACTCTTAGGATATTATCACATACTATGTTACGCAGAAAAACAATCATGATGTGATAATGAGTTTATTAATATTCAAAACAATGAATACATGTTATCATAATATACATAGAAGTTGGTTCTAGGGAGCCAACTCCAACACAATAGTCTTTACTCTCTCCATAGATAAGTTTTAGGAACGCATTGATGCTCTTTTCGATGGGGTGGCTCTTGAACATCTACGCCTCTGTTTTGGACCCCAACTGCCACAACTAATTCAAGCCATTGTTTGTAGCTCTCTTGTGCAGCCTCCATTTCTGCTCGTTTCCCTGTGTTTTCTTCCCCAACATCAGTTATTCCTGACCCTACTGCATGAATGCTTCAATTTGAACAAACAACACAAGTGGCAACTCACGTCGTTGCTTCAATCTGGACCCCTCAAAATCAAATTTCAAAAAAATTGGATGCCCCCAACTTATGTTCTTGCTACTCTGAACAGGAACAGCCTTGAAAGAATTCAGGTTTGTCGCAACATCCTACACTCGCTCCACTTGCACCGGTATTACTCATGTTTGTTCTCGCACTCGCTGCAGCAGATCAAGACTGGAAGCTCGTCACACGTCTTCGGCATGAGTCATCGACAGATCATTATGTTGTTAAAACTCTTGTCCACATCACTCCCATGTTTGTTCCTACTTCTCAGTTTTCTTCTCGGATTACAGCCATAGTCTAGTCGCCTCACATTTAGGACTCAAAACGTATTTAGGACTTGAAAGAATGGGCACCTCAACCTTCACCTTCACTTGTTTGGAAAATGCACGCGTCTCCTCCTTTGCAACAATTGGCTCTTGCTCGTTAAACTCTGGCAAGTCCACACTATTCATGTATGCAGACTGATCTTCCTGAGCACGGTGAACTAGCACTTGCAAAAGTTGGAGCATCTTTTGTCGCGGTTGTCTTGAGATGGAACTCGAAAGTCATGTAGAAGAAAAGGTAGAATGAACCTCACCAGTACCGCTTGCTAAAGTTTGTTCCAACTCCAACTCCAGTTCTGCTTGTTGCAACGACACATGTTGTCGAACTTGGTTTGAGAAACGTTGCACCACTTTCTGCATCTCACGACTATCTTTCATCATCACCTCACTCTACTCCAACATCGTCGCATTCCCCTACCGCATCTTAACGAGTCCAACACCCATTTGTTCCATCAATTTCATTATAACTTCTAGCATCTCTATGCGCTCTATAATATAAGTTCTAGATTCCTCCGCTGTAAGCCATTGTTTTTTTCTTTTTTTCCTATACTACATGTCGCGTTCCACCATTTCTTCACTGTTGTGATTCCTCTCCAGTAGCGTCGTCCACTTCAGTCCTCCAACCAAGTCGACAAACAAACCAGGAAGATCCAGCTAATCTAGGTCCTATCAACTACTTCAGCTATGTCTAAACCAGAATACAACGGAATAACAGAAGAAAAAGACTATTATGTGACTCACAATCCTATTGCATTGCTATGTCCATAAAACAATCGCGTCTACTACAGTTTACACAGTCCAAAAATTTCCAACAATAACTAGCAAGAATATCTATCTTGTTTTTCTCTCTAGAAACTTCTCTCAATGGAGGCACCAAATTGATAGAATCAATTAATGTGAGATAGAAAATTAGAAGTAGCTTCTATTAACAGTAGAAGAAATTGTTGGAGTTGGTGGCCTAGAACCAACTACTTTGTACTTTATTCATTAATAAAAGCCTTATCACATCTTGATTGTTCTTCTGCGTGATAATGCATGTGATAATATCCGAAGGATATCTGTTGCATTAAAGGGTCATAGCGGATCCATGCTATGATGAGAACCCGGAAGTGTCATAACACTGTTCTTGAATATATGTTCTATGGTCGGATGATGTTATTTGAGGGACAAAAATAATACAGGTCATTAGGGGTGAGGACTCATAAAACTTTGAGGCACCTTCTCATGGTGCGCGCCCTTGGTAATATCCAGGAGGATATTATGAGAACGAGACCCGCCAGTAGGAAATCCACATTTCATAGTGTCATTGGATGTTCCTATCTGCGGACGTGTGTATTGATCCTTAGACTTTAAGATTATTATTAATGGGTATTACAACTCGTGCACTTAGATGTATTGATGAAAACTGTGACGACACACTGTTCGCAGCGAGGTAGGATACGTTGGGTGCGTCACGAGTAATACCGCATTAATAGATAATGCGAGAAAGGATGTGTCCCTTCTGTTCCATAACAGAAGTAGATATCTCAGGCCCTTTGATGGAATTGATATAGCCTAAGTAAATCCATGGCCATGGTAAAAAATGGACAAGTTCAATTCCAGAAAGTCAAAGAAAGAACAATCGAGCACATGGGTTGATGGCACTAGAATGCAACCCGCTTGATTAGAGATATTGAGACAAAGTGATTATATTACACGGTAAGCGTTCGTATGAGGTGACACGTCAATGTGGTGTCAACTTCTTTCTCTTGGGTGTCTTGACCTATTGCTAGACAGTAATCTTGGACTTTAAGCAAGCCCGCCTAATGCCAATGAGAAAGAGGCCTAGAGGGTCACACACTAAGTGTGTCCATGTATCTCAGTTAAATATTAATTCAACAAGTTAAATAAATATTATTCCCGACTGTGGTTTAATAATTATTTAAGGATGTCTGGTCGCATTTATTTCGACACTAGTTATTCGAGAGAATATATTGTATGCAAGCGAGTAATGTTGTTACATTTATTAAAGAAATAAATAGTCATTACTCAAGATCTAATAAATGTGGTGGAGGAAATAAAGAAAAATAGAAAATAAAAGTACACGTCGTGTATATTAAATATACACTCTGTGTAGTTTTATGGAAAATGAGTACACGCCGTGTATTAATGATTACACGCCGTGTAGTTTTTCCAGTCGGGATTTTGAGGATATAATATTGTTTTATTAAATGATATTTATTATAATCAGCGTCGGCGCATGTCAAGGAATTAATAATTCGACATGGGGGTTTTCAATAAGAGTTAATGAAATAAATAAAACGTGTAACACGTTTATTTATTGTCATAACTCTATAACCCCAAATCCGATTAAAAATATCCTCACAACCCCAACACTTTTTTCCAATCGTTGTGCACAACAATTCTGGAGAATTCTTTCACGGCCGAAAGAACTACTTCCTCCAAGAACGCTCTCAAGACCGAGAGAGATCCTCCTCCATCAGATCAATGCGATCGAAGGCGGATATCGCAAGCGAAGGTTCTTCCACGCTAGCACCCGGAGATCCCTTTGGCGATGTCCAAAGATACGTGGCACACGTGTGAATCACCGCTAGAGGAATCCTACACTTGGATTCTACGACGCAACGACGGATCACAAGATCGTGACCGGAGACATCAACGAAGAAAGAATTCCACCAAGGTAATTCTTGTGAATTAATTAAATTAATTATAACCAACATATGATGATCTTATCTCTATGGTTTCAGGACTCCCTCTTTTTTGTTCTTCGTTCTATTCCGAAGATCCGGTGTTTTATATCGTGATAGATCTCAGTTTGAACATTGTTTAACGCTAAAATCAAAGTTGGGCGACCCACCAACGCGCTTCCGCTGCGCCCGGAACCTACAAGTGGTATCAGAGGGAGTCATATCATTGATTATAATTATTTAGTTTTTCGTTGGTGATTTACGCATTAAATAATTTAGTTGTTTCAATTCAAGTTAATCGTTCTTTAAATCTGAATCTCGAGATATGTTCCTCCTCGATCGTTTCTCGTTCACCATACAGAAATGACCTTTTCTTTTAATTTTTGATTAAAATAAAATAGAGGATCTCATCCGGAGGAGCCAAACGTTTCTGGTCGTACAACACCAGAATACACGATGTGTATTCGAAAGTACACGCCGTGTAGTCTAGGTTCATGCATCGGAGTGGTCTGCCAAATCAGGCCGTGTATTGATCACATCTAAGTCATTTATGACACCGTGTGTTGACCAAGAACAGGTGACACACGGTTTCTAGATTACACGCTGTGTGGTCCAACAGAACACGGCGTGTAGTCCCTTCAGGTTGGGGTTGGACCGTGTACCCCGTACACGGTTTGCCCGACTGGAAACCGTGTAACACGGAAACTACACGGCGTGTGTCCCACTGAACACACTATGTACTCCAAAAAATTTCAAAGTACATTAACACGCCATGTCCTCGGGCGTGTACTTCGGATGGACGGTGAAGAAAAGTACACGCCGTGTAGTCAGAACTACACGCCGTGTACTCACCCAAATTACGCAGATTTATTAAAATTTATTATTATATTATACAAACCCTTGAGACGTGTACCATTGTGCAGGCGTAAAGATGAGGCACAACACCTGATAGGTGTTTTATATATATGTGTTTAATTTAACATCTGCGTAATAAATGAGAATTCACCAGGTTGCCTCCAAGGTACAAGTTACGTACAATGATAATTTTAAATGAATTTATTTGTTTAAAATTATGATGGATGAGAATCTCAAGGAAATTCATAAAAGGATTTAAGATAAAAGGATTGATTAATTAAAGATAATTAATTGATTCGAGCGTGATTTATCTTAAGCAAGAACGATTAAAGAATTGAATACTAGTTTTATTTATGCGTAAATATCGTTGGATGTATGGATGATCATGAGCTAGAACAAGACCTTTGTATGTGTATGGTTTCTTTTAATTTATTTATTTAAATTAAATTTATTGATCTGCGAGTCTTCTCCTCATTAATATGTAGGGCATGCGCGCCCAAAGATTCTTTTATGTAAAAACCTCTTTTACCTCTCACCTACGTGTGAGATAAATGCATATGTAATGGATGTAGCTCCCAAGCTAGTGGAGGCGGCTCAAGTCAGGAGCCAAGGTGAAACCAATCCAAGGAGATACAAAGGTGGACAGGTGGACAGGTGGAAAGCTGTAAACACGAACCCGAAAGGTTCAGGGTGTTTCTCCCCTAGGTCTTGGGTTAGTTTATCAACTGCTAGATAAACTAACCAATATAAAAAGCTCATGATCATACCGTTTATTTTATTTCTGTCAGTTGCAAGATTTATTTATTGTGGGTGTGTTGTCACGGTCACACAATTAATGAATTAAACAAGCATGCAAGATGAAACTAAAATAAGACCGGCTTATGCGTAAATATTATCTTGACATGGTTAATCACTTAATTATATCTCACTTAATATTAACAAGCATGTAATCAAAGATACTAAAATGGCAATTTACGTATAAGGATAAAATCCCTCAAAAGAAATATTAAGTCGGTATAGTCTTCCATAATCTTGGTTAGAATCGAACCATAGTTCAAAGTGTTTGACCAACCCTAGTTGGGGTGCTTTCAATTATTGGGGAATTCTAATTCAAGATTTTGGGTTGACTTAACTTGGTTCACATCAAGGGCTGACTGCCACAACAGGACTTGGTGTGACCAAGAGGCAAAGGTTGAGAAAATCCAAAATAAAAGAATTTCAGGATTGGGGAGTCCACTCAGCGGATCAAGGAGCTGCGAGTTAATGCAGTTGGCATTTGAAATGTCTACCTAAAACCCTTCAAGTTGCTTGACCAACCCTAGTTGGGGTAATGTGAAGGGCAATATGAATCCTTGCCACTAGAATATTCAGGCAATAGAATATTCCGAAGTCAATGGTGAGGGCTATTGGATTTCGATAAAATACTGAGAGACTAATAAGTATTAATTTATTTATTTGTCTCGGTTTTTATAATAAAGTACAAAACCTTTGCTCATCTTAGTTTGTAGAAACGGCAAGAAAAATGACTTCAAACATATCATTGCGAACCATACTCGAGAAGGAAAACCTTCTCACCGACACCAATTTCCAAGAGTGGCAGAGGCGTTTACGCGTCATCCTTCGCCACGAAAGGAAATTGTATGTGCTGGAAGAGCCTATTCCAATTGCGCCTGGAAAGGAGGCCAGTGATGGGGAACTATCTCTCTACATGAAACACATGGATGATGGCACAGATGTCCAGTGTTTCATGCTATCGGCCATGTCTAATGAGCTCTTGAAGCAACATGAAAACATGGATGCGTATAACATGATATCTCACCTTAAGGATCTCTACCAAGAGAAGACGAGACATGAGAGGTATGAGATCTCCAGTGCTTTGTTTACAACTAAGCTTGGAGAGTCTGTGCCAGCTGGGCCTCATGTAGTCAAGCTTATTGGCTACATTGAACGCCTGGACATCTTAGGGATTAAATTCCTGGATGAGTTGCGTACAGATCTCATCCTATCATCACTGCCCAAGACCTTCTCTAGCTTTATTGTCAACTACAACATGAGCAACAATGAGAAGAGTCTATCAGAACTTCTAACCTTGATTCGCCAAGTAGATAAGGACATGGGGCATGACAAACCCGCAGTCCTTATGGTGAATAGGAAAAGGAAGGACAAGGCAAAGGGGCCAAAGACTTATAAACGGTCTGAAGCCCCCGAGCTTCGTCCCTCCAAGAAGAGGGAGATCCAGAGGCAGGGCAAGGAACGGGAGGCGATGTGTTTTGCATGTGGCAAGCAAGGCCACTGGAAGAGGAACTGCACCCAGAAGCGTGGGGACACTAAAGGTGCGTTTTTTATCGAGTGTAATCTTTCTATTTCTACACATTGGGTATTAGATACAGCTTGTGGGGCACACATCTGTATTCAAATGCAGGAACCAAGTAGATTTAGAAAGATTGCCAGAGGAGAGGTGGATCTTCGAGTTGCCAATGGCGCAAGGCTGGCTGCATTGGCTATTGGCGATTACCACCACTCATTGCCGACTGGGATGATTTTGGTTTTACATAACTGTTATTATGTGTCTAGTGTTACCAAGAATGTAATTTCTGTATCTTGTTTGGATATAGATGGATTTATTTTCAAGTTTGGAAATAAGGGTTCTCTTTTATAAGAACAACGTATGTTATGGTATGGCGCATTTAAATAATGATTTGTACGTATTAAATTACGAAAACCAAGTGTTGGCAATCGATAACGAAACAAACTCACATGACTCATACATCACCCAGTTGTGGCATCACCGTCTCGGTCATGTAAACGAGAAGTGTTTGACAAAGCTCTGCCAAGATGGTTATTTGGACTCTACCGAGCTAAAACCACTTGATAGATGTCACACTTCTTTACAAGGAAAAATGACCAAGCCGCCCTTCGGTGGACAAGGTGAAAAGGCCACAGAGCTTCTAGGATTGGTGCACACAAATGTGTGTGGACCATTTCCAGTAGAAGCTAGAGGTGGATATTCTTACTTCGTTACTTTTACTGATGATTTGAGTAGATATGGCTATGTCTACTTAATGAGGTATAAGTTAGATGCCTTAGAGAAATTTAAGGAATTCAAGAATGAAGTAGAGAATCAGCTTGGTAAGAAGATAAAGAAACTTTGATCGGATCGAGGTGGAGAGTATCTGAACCAAGAGTTCATCGATCTTCTACGGGAGTCTGAGATTCTATCTCAGCTCACTTCTCCTTATACACCACAGTGGAACGATGTTAGTGAAAGGAGGAACCGCACCTTGTTGGACATGGTGAGGTCGATGATGAGTCATGCAGATCTTCCATTATCATTTTGGGGATATGCATTACAAACTGCAGTATACACATTAAACCAAGTACCAACTAAGGCGGAAAATGGAATTCTCTCCGAGCTATGGAATGGAAAGAAACTCATTTTGTCGCATACACGTGTATGGGGATGCGAGGCGTTTGTTAAGGCCTTCTCAGGTAACAAACTAGCACATCGGGGCACGCAGTGTATCTTTATAAGATATCCCAAGGAAACGAAAGAATATTACCTATATAACCCTTCAGACAAGAAAGTGATTGTCGTCAGACAAGCCGTCTTTCTTGAGAGGGAGCACATCCTCAAGAAGGATAGTGGGAGCAAGATTGACTTCGATGAAGTTAATGCTCAAGATACACAGGAGTTGGTACAGGAACAAGTTCCACAGGTCCCCGTGGAAGAGGTTCCAGAAACACAAGTACTGCGTAGGAGCTCAAGAGAGGTAAGAGAACCAGAGAGATTTGGCTTCCTAGTCACCGAGGATGGTGAATCATTATTGTTGGACAATGATGAACCTCTCTTCTACAAGGAAGCAGTAAAAAGCTCAGAAGCTGCAAGATGGCTAGAAGCTATGAATTCTGAGATGGATTCCATGTATCAGAACCAAGTTTGGGTTCTGGTCGATGAGTCAGTTGATGTAAAGCCTGTTGGATGCAAATGGGTATTCAAGAGAAAACTGGACATGGAAGGTCAAGTTAGCACCTATAAAGCAAGGTCGGTGGCTAAAGGATTCAGACAGCATCAAGGAATTAACAATGATGAAACCTTCTCGTCAGTTGTCGTGTTTAAATCCATAAGAATCATACTTGTCATAGCAGCTTACCATGACTATGATATTTGGCAGATAGATGTTAAAACAACATTCCTTAACGGGAACCTTCAGGAAGATGACTATATGACACAACCAGAAGGGTTTGTGACACCAGGTGAAGCCAAACGGGTTTGCAAGTTGCAGAAATCCATTTATGGATTAAAGCAAGCATCCAGGTCATGGGACATTCAATTTGATGAAGCCATAAAGGAATTTGGGTTCATTAAGAATGAATGTGAGTCATGTGTTTATAAGCGATTTAATGGGAATGTGATCGTTATCCTAGTAGTATATGTTGACGACATATTGTTTATTGGAAACGATGTACCAATCTTACAGTCAGTTAAGGACTCGTTGAACAAGTGTTTCCCCATGAATGACTTGGGTGAAGCAGCCTACATTCTAGGGATCAAGATCATTCGTGATAGATCCAAGAGGCTGCTTGGACTAAGTCAGAGTACATACATTGACCAGATACTAAAGA
The DNA here is from genome assembly GCA_963277665.1 of Viscum album. NCBI lineage: Eukaryota > Viridiplantae > Streptophyta > Magnoliopsida > Santalales > Viscaceae > Viscum > Viscum album. Next base: position 1,873,516,225 of record OY728157.1, on the reverse strand, counting down.
GATTTAGTATGGAACAATCCAAGAGGGGATTGGTTCCAGTGTCACATAACCTACATCTTTCTAAGAAAATGTGTCCTCAGACACAACAAGAGAAAGATAGAATGAGTAAGATCTCATACGCTTCGGCTATAGGATCCATCATGTATGACATGTTATGTACCAGGCTTGATGTTGCCTATGCACTGAGCATGGTAGGCAGATATCAAGCAGATCTAGGAGAACAACATTGGACTGCTGTTAAGACTATCCTTAAGTATCTGAGAAGAACTAAAGATATGTTCCTGGTGTATGGAGGAGACGAGGAGCTTGTCATCAGAGGGTATGTTGATGCTGGTTTTCAGACAGATCAGAACGATCTGAAGTCGCAATCTGGATATGTTTTCTATCTCAATGGAGGAGCTGTGAGCTGGAAGAGTTCAAAGCAGCCAATTGTCGCTGATTCTACAGTGGAGTCCGAATATATAGCGGCTTCTGATGCAGCCAAGGAAGCCGTCAGGATTCAGAACTTTGTCCAGGAGCTTGATGTGGTGCCTAGCAGTAAAGATCTCATCACGTTGTATTGTGATGATACTACAGCGGTGGCTCTTGCAAAAGAACCAAGGTCACATCAACGAACAAAGCACATACTCCGGAAGTATCACCTCTTGAGAGATTTCTATCAAATGGGTGAAGTTGCAGTGAGCAGAGTGTCCACGGAAGAGAACGTGGCGAATCCCATGACTAAAGGCCTATCTCAGCAGAAGCATTAATATCATGTGAGAGCTAACGGGTTAAAGGTTGTTAGCAGTTGGCTCTAGTCCAAGTAGGAGTCTGTTGGAGTTGGTGGCCTAGAACCAACTACTTTGTACTTTATTCATTAATAAAAGCTTTATCACATCTTGATTGTTCTTCTGCATGACAATGCATGTGATAATGTCCTAAGGATAGCTGTTGCATTAAAGGGTCATAGAGGATCTCTGCTATGATGAGAACCCAGAAGTGTCATAACATTGTTCTTGAATATATGTTCTATGGTCGGATGATGTTATTTGAGGGACACAAATAATACAGGTCATTAGGGGTGATGACTCATAAAACTTTGAGACACCTTCTCATGGTGTGCGCCCTTGATAATATCTAGGAGGATATTATGAGAACAAGACCCGCCAGTAGGAAATCCACATTTCATAGTGTCATTGGATGTTCCTATTTGCGGACGTGTGTATTGGTCCTTAGACTTTAAGATTATTATTAATGGGTATTACAACTCGCGCACTTAGATGTATTGACGAAAATTGTGACGACACATTGTTCGCAGCAAGGTAGGATATGTTGGGTGCGTCACGAGTAATACTGCATTAATAGATAACGCGAGAAAGGATTTGTCCCTTCTGTTCCATAATGGAAGTAGATATCTCATGCCCTTTGATGGAATTGATATAGCCTAAGTAAATCCATGACCATGATAAGGAATGAGCAAGTTCAATTCCGGAAAGTCAAAGAAAGAATAATCGAGCACATGGGTTGATGACACTAGCATGAAACCCGCTTGATTAGAGATATCAAGACAAAGTGATTATATTACGCGGTAAGCGTTCGTATGAGGTGACACGTCAATGCAGCGTCAACTTCTTTCTCTTGGGTGCCTTGACCCGTTGCTAGACAGTAATCTTGGACTTTAAGCAAGCCCGCCTAATGTCAATGAGAAAGAGGCCTAGAGGGTCACACACTAAGTGTGTCCATGTATCTCAGTTAAATATTAATTTAACAAGTTAAATAAATATTATTCCCAACTGTGATTTAATAATTATTTAAGGATGTCTGATCGCATTTATTTCGACACTAGTTATTCAAGAGAATATATTGTGGGCGAAATAATATATATATTAGCGAGTAATGCAGTTACATTTATTTAAGAAATAAATAGTCATTACTCAAGGTATAATAAATGTGGAGGAAATAAAGAAAAATGGAAAATAAAAGTACACACCGTGTATATTAAATATACACGCCGTGTAGTTTTATGGAAAACAAGTACACGTTGTGTATTAATGATTACACGCCGTGTAGTTTTTCCAGTCGGGATTTTGAAAATATAATATTGTTTTATTAAATGATATTTATTATAATAAGTGCGGGCGCATGTCAAGGAATTAATAATTTGACATAGGGGTTTTCAATAAGAGTTAATGAAATAAATAAAACGTGTAACGCGTTTATTTATTGTCATAACTCTATAACCTCAAACCCAATTATAAATATCCTCACAACCCCAACATTTTCCCCCAATCGTTGTGCACAACAATTCTGGAGAATTCTTTCAAGGCCGAAAGAACTACTTCCTCCAAGAACGCTCTCAAGACTGAGAGAGATCTTCCTCCATCGGATCAAGGTGATCGAAGGCGGACATCGCAAGCGAAGGTTCTTTTGCGTTAGCACCCGGAGATCCCTTCGGCGACGTCTAGAGATACGTGACACACGTGTGGATCGCCGCTAGATGAATCCTACACTTGGATTCTACGACGCAACGACGGATCACAAGATCGTGTCCGGAGACATCAATGAAGAAAGAATTCAACCAAGGTAATTCTTGTGAATTAATTAAATTAATTATAACCAACATATGATGATCCTATCTCTATGGTTCTGGGACTCCCTCCTTTTTTTCGTTCTTCGCTCTATTCCGAAGATCCGGCGTTTTATATCGTGACGTATCTCGGTTTGAACGTTGTTGAACGCTAAAAATCAAAGTTGGGCGACCCACCAACGCGCTTCCGCTGCACCCAGAACCTACAGAAATTATAGAAGAAAGAAGAAAAATAAGAAGAGGAAGAACTCCCCAAAGCTTCTCTTGAGGCCCATGGCCACAACCCTATTATGAACAGCAGAACCAACTCCAAATACAATTGTGCCCCCCAACAAACCCAAATAGCCCCTGTTTATTATTCCTAACAACTCCAACCCACTACCTAACATGCCAGCTAATTATTACTCTTATTAAAATACAATTTTCCCCTAATAGCCCCCTAACTACTCCAAAACACATCAACGCCCCATATCCACATTCCAATTACTCTCCAATTTGAAATTTACTCCATCGAGCCAAATTGCTAATAATGGGAAGCAAAGAATGAGGTGTTGTGTCTCTCTCACTTATGGTGTTTTCATGATCACAAACACTCACCTATTTATCCAACGCTTTCATTTAAGTGAGTTTCAGTTTTGTTTATTGAATTCAAAGCGGTGGAATTCATGGCATCTTCAAGTTTCTTTAAAGCCTTGATGAAGGTTTGGACACGTCTCTTTTCATCCTTCAAGTCCTTAGAATCAGCTTTGAAGATCCAATTAAGGGCTTGAATTGAAGTGGAGAAGGCGCTGCTTGAAGTCGAGAAGCAACATACTACACCAGTTACCCGATGACAAGGTAGCAGCAAGCCTGGCATGCAGAACTACCGTCAGCTACTCGGTGGAGAAGCATCAGCCAGCCGGTGGCTCCAACTGATGTGCAGCGGTTTTGGCCGAAGGCCACTGGCCAGCCGCTAGCCAGTAGCAATTAACTTGTGCAGGATCTCCAGCAAGCCTCAACTACAGGCATCCCACCGACAACCCGGTGGAGGCTACTGGGTACCCGGTGGCATCGAGCGAACTCCAGCAACCTTGCATTTATTATGGTCAAAAGACCATAATTGCGGCCCGTTCTAAGTACGTTGTACCCAGTGATTTCAGAAGTTTCTCGAGCCTTCATAAAGCCCATAAAAGGACCCTCTTGGATCCTTAAAGACACGCCTTGATAACTTATGATCCTTTCTCCCAATGATATGCTCTCAAGATCGATTCAAAGGTAAAGCTCTGGAATTTCCATTTCCTCTCAAGAGCCTTCCAAGTTCTAAATCCTCTAAAGTCTCTCTACCTTTCTCACAATCTCTTCATCCTCCATCATACTTCACTCCATCAAATATATTTGTGAGCATTGTGTAAAGGGTTTGTCTAAAGCAAACATCTTTTTCCTCAACCTCCTTACAGCAACGGTTCACACTCCGCAAAAGTGTCAGACGCATTACTTGACGACCCACGACATTCAAGAGGGCGCTCACAAGCCACAATTGTGAAGGGTAGGTTCTTGGTCATCGTTGAGACCAAGGATTTTATACCATTGACCTCTCAAGTCGAGGGGTGGAGACGTAAGGGCACGCATCATGCTTTAGTTGAACTCCTTGTCAATTGTGTTTGTTTTCAAACATTTTCACAGTTTAATTACTTAAATATCTTCTTTATAAACTTGAATCAAAGTTATCGACTATCGCGTATTCGATTTCTCTCTTTACTATTTCTAAATCATTTAATTTTAGAATTAATCTTTTACTCCGCATTAGTTTTTTAAGAGGGAAATTCACCCCCTCCCCCTCTTGCCAGAATCTCTGGCCAACATTAGGATGAAGAAAAGGTAATCAACAAGTGGGGAATCATGGGTTGTCACCTCACTCCTCCAACCACCAATTGAGGACTCAAAATTATATTGCAATACAAATAATCAATTTGATATTTAAATTCAAAATCTATTTCCTGGCTTAGTTCTCTATTGAGATGGGAGATCATGGGTACAAGAAGAGAGAAGAATCACACCGAGAATATAAGAGGACAACACAAAATACGAAGAAAGAAATGGAATCACAACAGAGGAGTGGAAGTAGAACAACGCAATTTGAAGAAGAAGAAACATCAGGAAAAAGGTAGAAAAAAACCAAAATAAAGAGGAAAACACTGAGGAGGAAGAGAAACACATAGATAGTTCAAACTCATGTCGTTGCTTTGATCCAGCCCCTTCAAACTCAGTTTTCAAAAAATTAGGATGCCTCCAAATTCTGTTATTGTTGCTCTGAACAGGAACAACCCTGAAAGAATTCAGGCTTGCCGCAACATCCTGCACTCCTCCACTTGCACCGGTATTACTCTCGTTTGTTCCTGCAATCGCTGCAGTGGATCAAGACTGGAAGCTCGTCGCGTGCCTCGGGCACGAGTGATGGGTGGATCATTATGTCGCTAAGACTCTTGTCCACATCACTCCCTTGTCTGTTCCTGCTTCTTAGTTTGCTTCTCGGATTACTACCACAGTCTAGTCTCCCTGCATTTAGGTCTCAAAACATATTTAGAACTCGAAAGAATGGGCACCTTCGCCTGCGCCACACATGTGTCTCCTCCTTTGTAGCAATTGGTTGTTGGTCGTTAAACTCGGGCAGGTCCGCACTGGTTATGTCCGCGGACCGATCTTCCTGAGCATGGCGAACTGGCACTTGCAAAAGTTGCAGCATCTCTTGTTGCGATAGTATCGGGATGGAACTCGAAATCATGTAGAAGAAGTGGTAGAAAGAACTGCACCAATACCGCTTTATAAAGTCTGTTCCAACTCCAACTCCAGTTTTTCTTGCTGAAACGACTAGCGCTGCCAAACTTGGTTTGAGAAACGCTGCACCACTTTCTGCATCTCACAATTATCTTTCATCATCATCGCACACTGCTCCAGCATCGTCGCATTCCCCCACAGAATCTTAACGAGTCCAACACTCATTTGTTCCATCAATTTATCATAACTTATAGCATCTCTATGCGCTCTATAATATAAGTTCCAGATTCCTCCACTGCAAGTCGTTCCAATGCTGAATATCGTGTTCCACCATTTCTTTACAGCTGTGATTCCTCTCCAACAGCGTCGTCCACTTCAATCCTCCAACCAAGTCAACAAACAAACCAAGAAGATCCAGCCGATCTAGGTCTTGTCGACTGCTTCAGCTATGTCCGTGTTGGGAAAGACGGGAAAGCGATGAACGCGCAAACAAAAGAAAAAGCGAACGCGCAGCGGAAATTGAATCTTTCCCCCCAAATAGAAGCGGATGTGCAGCGACAAAATTAAATGTGCAGAAAAATAAATTTGACACCGGAAATTTTTACGTGGAAAACCCGAAAGGGAAAAACCACGGGACCTAGTCCAGAAAGAGGAATCCACTAAAATGAATAAGTACACGGTAGAAACTCCCCAAAAAGGAAGGGATCTCAAAAGTAATACTCTCTAATGCAGAGAAAAATGATCGTCGATGAAAGGCGATCACCAAATTGGCTCTGCTCTTGATATTGTGGATGTCCTATAAAAGTCTTGTCGCTACCTCCTTTTATAGCAAAACAATCCGCGTGACGATGTGTTGCCATGTCAAAAACGCGTCTCCGCGTGAATTAATTCACGCGGTCTTGATCCGCATTAAAAACAGCTCATTAATAGAGAAACTGCTTGGTGCTCCAATTGAGGAGGGATTACGTGGCGCACCAACCAGGAAGGCGCCCAACAAACTCCCCCTCCGACTCAAGTGGGGATCACTGCCAACCCTTTTGCACTTCTGATAAAAAAGATATCAGCCTCCCCTGCAAAATGAAATCCAAAAACAAACTCTGACTATCATCAACAACGGAACACGCATCATGACTCTTGCTAGTCAATCAGACTTTCGATATCCCAGAAACACCTCTGGTACCGCCGCTGTCTTCTGATAATGTCCTTTGAGTCCTTGAAAAAATTGTTCCACCAGATGTCTGCCACCGTGTTCTGCAACTGAGAAATTTAACCAACCTCCCTTTGATACCAGATGTTGGGAAAGACGGGAAAGCGATGAACGCGCAAACAAAAGAAAAAGCGAACGCGCAGCGGAAATTGAATCTTTCCCCCCAAATAGAAGCGGATGTGCAGCGACAAAATTAAATGTGCAGAAAAATAAATTTGACACCGGAAATTTTTACGTGGAAAACCCGAAAGGGAAAAACCACGGGACCTAATCCAGAAAGAGGAATCCACTAAAATGAATAAGTACACGGTAGAAACTCCCCAAAAAGGAAGGGATCTCAAAAGTAATACTCTCCAATGCAGAGAAAAATGATCGTCGATGAAAGGCGATCACCAAATTGGCTCTGCTCTTGATATTGTGGATGTCCTATAAAAGTCTTGTCGCTACCTCCTTTTATAGCAAAACAATCCGCGTGACGATGTGTTGTCATGTCAAAAACGCGTCTCCGCGTGAATTAATTCACGCGGTCTTGATCCGCATTAAAAACAGCTCATTAATAGAGAAACTGCTTGGTGCTCCAATTGAGGAGGGATTACGTGGCGCACCAACCAGGAAGGCGCCCAACAGTCCGAACCAGAATACAGCGGAATAGAGGAAGAAAAAGACTCCTCCACGACTCATGATCCTGTTGAATTGCTACGTCCATAAAACAGTCGTGTCAGCTACTGTTTACACGATCCATAAATTTCCAGCAATAACTAGCAGGAATATCTATCTTGTTTTTCTCTCTAGAAACCCCTCTCAATAAAAGCACCAAATTGATAGGAATCAATTGATATGAGATAGAAAATTAGCAGGAACTTCTATTAACCGTAGCAGAAATTACAGAAGAAAGAAGAAAACGAAGAAGAATAAGAACGTGGAAGGAAAAAACTCCCCGAAGCTGCCCTCTGAGGCCCATGGACGCAGCCCCATTCTGCATAGCAGAACCAACTCTAAATACAATTGTGCCCCCCAGCCAACCCAATCAGCCCCTGTTTATTATTCCTGACAACTCCAACCCACTACCTAACATGCCAACTAATTATTACTCTTAGTAAAATACAATGTTGCCCTTGGCGGCTTATTAGACCCACTAACTACTCCAAAACACAGCGGCGCCCCATATCCACATTCCTATTACTCTCCAATTTGAAATTTACTCCATCGAGCCAAATTGCGAATAAAGGGAGGCAAAGAATTAGGCGTCGTACCTCTCTCTCTTATGGTGTTTTCATGATCACAAACACTCACCTATTTATCCAACACTTTCATTCAAGTGAGTCTCAGTTTTGTTGATTGAATTCAAAGTGGTGGAAATCATGGCATCTTCAAGTTTCTTTAAAGCCTTGATGAAGGCTTGGACACGTCTCTTTTCATCCTTGAAGTCCTTAGAGTCAACTTTGAAGATCCAAGGAAGGGCTTGAATTGAAGTGGAGAAGGCGTTGCTTGAAGTTGGGCAACAACAGACTGCACCAGTTACCCGGTGACAAGGTGGCAGCAAGCCTGACATGCAGAACTACCATCGGCTGCCCGGTAAAGGAGCATCGGCCAACCGGTGGCTCCAGCTGATGTGTTGCGGTTTTGGTCGAAGACCACCGGCCAGTCGCTAGCCAGTAGCGATTAGATGGTGGAGGATCTCCAGCAAGCCTCGACTACAGGCAGCCCACCGGCTACCCAGTGGAGGCTACCGGGTATCTGGTAGTGTCGAGCGGACTCCAGCAGCCTTGCATTTATTATGGTCAAAAAGACCATAATTGCGACCCGTTCTAAGTTCGTTACCTGGTGATTTCAGAAGTTTCTAGTGTTGGATTGGTGTTGCCCGATCCGGTTGGGCCGAATGCTTGTGGCCCGCAACTTTTGCGGGTCGAGCTCCGCGGTGACCTCGTTGGGGGTTGCAGGGGGCAATGCGCCCCTGCTCCGGGGGTCCGGGGGCCGAAGGTCCCCGGCCCAAATTTTCGGAACTGCAGCAATGTTGACCACTGTAGCGGAGCTGACCGACCGACACCGACAGACACTGTAGCGGTGCGGACTTCGGGGTCAACTTTACTGTAGCGCTTTTGACAAAGTCAGCCGTCGTTCACTGTGGCGACGCGGACCACTTTTTCGAATAGTGATCGTCTTCTCCATTTGTTTTATAGCCCATTTCGGGTTAGGGTTTGGTTGGAAATCCTCTGTAATTTCTGTGCTCCCGAATCATAGTGAAATTCTGCCTCTCCCGTGGACGTAGGGATTTTTCCCGAACCACGTAAATCGTCGTGTTCATTGTTGCTTTTCTTTCTTTCGTTTTCTCGTTTTCTGTCGTTCTGTCTCCCGGTGATTCCGCAACATCTAGAGCCTTTATAAAGCCCATAAAAGGACCCACTTGGCTCCTTGAAGACTCACCTTGACAACTTGTGATCCATGCTCCCAATGAAATGCTCTCAAGATCAATTAAAAGGTGAAGCTCTAGAATTTCCATTTCCTCTCAAGAGCCTTCCAAGTTATAAGTCCTCTAAAGGTTCTCTACCTTTCTCACAATCTCTTCATCCTCTATTGTACTCCACTCCAAAGATATTTGTGAGCGGCATGTAAAGGGTTTGTCTAAAGCAAACATCTTTTTCCTCAACCTCCCTTGAACTAGAGATTCTAGTTAGTTCTCTGTTAAAGGAGACGGGAGATCATGGCTACAAGAAGAGAAGAATCGAACCGAGAATAGAAGAGGACAACACAAAACACTAAGAAAGATATGGAATTACATCATGGGAGGAGTGGAAGTAGAACAACACAATTTGAAGAAGAAGAAACGTCAGGAAAAGAGTAGAACAAAAGCCAAAATAAAGAGGAAAACACTGAGGAGGAAAAGAAACACATAGACAGTTCAGAATTCATATCGAAAAGGAGAGATGGAAGAACCACGACCCAGACTTCTTTAACATAATGGAATTAGTGAGGAGTTAGTGGAGAATTTATGTAGCTAACATGAAGATGAAATAATTCAAGAAGAAACAATCTCATATTTTGGGAAATTTGTTCAGCAGATAAAAAAAGAGAAGCAGGAGGCAAGCGTTTCCCCAGAGATGGGGATCCATTTTACAGTGGAGCTGTCCAGAATTTTATAGAGTATTGCGAGAGAATTTTGGTTACCTTATTGGTACGTGGCAACAACCAGATTCTTCTATTTTAATGACTTAAGAGTCTCCGAATCAAAACCACAATAATATCCCTTGAGCCTCTCCCCTGTAGAGGGTACTATGTGTCCCTGGTTTCAGCGTTGAAATACAACAGATAGCCTCCATCTGGAATCTAATTCAAGCACCAATTAAGACTCTCATAGCAGCAAGCTTGAGCAGATTACGAACACCAGCAGCGCAGTGGCTGTGCAGCTGAATACCCACCACGAACAACGACCTCACTCGAACCACAGAGCAGCAGCGGATAACCGGTGAGCACGAGCCTGCCCGGAACTCCCATCAAATGTAGCGGACCAGCTCCCAATTGGAGAAACTACCTCCAATCTACTCTATAAAGCACCCTAGATCACCCGAATCCATGAGGGCAGCATCATCTCCAGGTCTCCTTCGAGCCTAAGTGCAGCAGCGGACAACCTCCATCACGAACAGCCATCCGAATCAGACCTGCAGCAGCTAACAACGAATAGCGGGAGCTCTCGACCTTCCAAGAAACCATAGCGTAGATCAGTTAAGGGCCGCACGAACCCACGCGAAGTAGGATCCCAAAATTAGAAGACTCACCAAACTCTATAGAAGCCGGCCTTCTCCAAATACAAATCCTGGTGCAAGATAGCAGCAGCCTCCCTGTGCATACGAACCCCATGCCTCTGTCGAGCTCCTAGCAGAAACTCAAACAAGGATCTCTAGATCACTCCCGGGCCTCCAATTCGACATGATCTCCATCGTTGCAGCCCCAAACAGCTGGTCATCGAGGGCAACAAATGCACCCTCTTGCACCGCTTCCCCATGTAATCAGTGGCATTATCTGGTTCCAGGGGCACTGGTTGTGTTGATGAGAAAATGGGTCGGATCCCCTCTTTCAAGTGGGGTTCAATTCATAGCCAGAAAATATTTAACATCAATCAATTCCTTTACATTTCCGGCACAAATATGAATGCTTAAAATGCCCAGATTGTAAACAGATGTATTTTCAGAAATTAAAAAACCAAAATCAATTCAACATCTCCTGTTCCAACATTAAATTCTAAAAAAAAAAATCGCATTTATCATCTTGATATACAATGTGTGATTTATCATAAAAATATAAACATTCATGCACACTTTAACTCAAACTAAAACAAGTGTAATTTTCAAAGAATCGACCATGTATTTTAACAATTTGGCATGTAGAATTCAAGTACATTTTTAGAATTGAAATCCAAAATATTTTTCAATTCTGCCCATTCAAATTGCACGTGTTTTTCTACATTAAAAATTCAAAAGTGATAACAATTTGATTTATTTGCATAAAAAGCAATAAAAAGATAAAAATGTTTTTTTTACCCAATATTGTTACATGAAAAGGATAAATATTCTCGATGGGATTTAAATATAATTTTCAACTAAAACACCTATTATTAATGATCTATCAAATGGATGTGATGATAAAATTATTGAATGACATGATAAAGGAGGATGTTTGTATTGAATGATTAGTTTGATTACAACTTATGTATAGTCTCATGAAGGATATATATGGTTTGAAGCAACCACGACGAGCATGTATGCTCGACTGAATTCATATTTGATAATGGCTCACACCTTTCTAACTCACTATTTTGCATGTTTCAAATGTTGGAGGTGTCATAGAAGGTTAGCGAAAGAAAAATAGAGATTGAACTGAGATTTTGGTTGAGGAAGAAGTTGAGTCTCGACGTGGCGACAGGTGCCACGTCGTGGGAGGTCAGTTGAGAGGTTGTGTCGCGGCGCATGGAGGTGGCACGACTCCTGATGTGTGGGTGCGAGAGTTAGTTTGCATTGTTTTAGGCTGGTAGTTCGGTCATGGCGTGAAGAGGGCTGCGAGGTTTTGGCTAAGCGTAAAACCTTACATTTCATTGGAATGACTCATACATATGTTTTTATTTAGTATTATGCTTGCTTTTGTTGTTTCCTAGTCACGACATGGTGCTTTGGCGGTTCGTTTTATCTTTTGTGATGTGGCCTTCATGGCGTGACCATGGATGTTCCGATGTGGAGCCTTGGATGACTAGTTTTGTGGTTATGTCATTCTAGGGGTCATCGCACCGTGACACATTGGTCACGACACAACCCTTCCTTGGTTGTATCATATTTCAATATCAACCAAGCTTTAAATGGGGGGGGGGGGATACAGGAGATTGCAGCATGGATCTCGGGATTTTGCTCGAGATAGCTCCACTACAACATAAATCGCCTTTACCGGCGGTCTTTTAGCGGCGGTTTATTAAAAACCGCTGTGAAACCCATTTATTTTTTTACAGTGGCGCCCCCCCCCCCCACCCGAGCCGACCCTCTTCTCCCCCCGACACCCGCGATGCTTCTCCCCCTGACGAGCCCCAACCCTAGCTCTGCTCCCCTCCCGTGCCGCCGGTGACCTCGCCGCCCGTCGCTGCTGACCCCCTTCTCCCCCCGACACCCGCGACGCCGCCTTCTCCCCCGACCCCGTCGAGTTCCTACCCTAGGTCGACTCCCCTCCCTTGCAATCGATAGTTTGCATAGTTGTAGGTATTGTTTTTCATATTTTTTTGGAGCCTTTAGTGCATAGAGTTATAGACATATGCAACCCTTTGTGAGTGTATCACAACTAAGTGGTATGGTTTTGATAATTTTAGAATATGGAAGGAATCAGATTCATTGGGATACACATTTTCATGTCTAGTGTTTCTTATGGGTTTTAGTAATGTATTCCTATAGGCTAGATCCCATTCATGTTTTGTGTATGGTTTCATTCGTGATGACAGTGTTTCATGTTTTAATAATCACATGTTTATCTTATGGATGCTTTGTTTATTTCAATTTATTTAAATTTCATTAACTTTTTTTTTCATATTATGAATTTATTGGAATATGGAATGTTTTAAATCAAACCAATGGATGTTTAATTGGAATTGTTTTCAAAATAAATTACATACTCAAATTTGTTTCATTTTTAATATAGAACAAAATTTTCCATGGTCATAAACATTGTATAGATTCATGGTGGTATATTACTATGAATTTTTCACAATCCTTTTATATTTTATTGGGTGTATGGAGGTATGGTCTTTTAGTATGTAGAAAAATAGAACAGTGTCATGTAGCTTGAATGCATCTCTGGGTTGTTGTCACTTTAATGGCGGGTTTGGATAGTGGTAACAGATAGTCACATGGAGACTTTGTTTTAGTTTCTTTTCATGTTTATCTTTCTGGATTGGTTTATTTATATCTCATGGTCATGTAATTTTTCATCCATGATGTAATCTGATTGATTATATTTATCTTGTTATATATGAGAGATATTGTCTTGTTATTTTAGTGTGAAATCACTCCCATGGTTATGTGTGTTGATACCCAGGTGCTTGTCGCTTGCCCATGGTGATCAGGAATACTCTTTGGGACCCATATTGGTTCATTAAATAATAGTATTATAGGAGGTTTTATTTCTATGCGTGGTTGGTAATATGGAATTATTTTATAACAATCTCTAGGAGTGTGTCCATCCATGTTTCACCACACACATTGAACTAAGTTATCTTTATGTGGAATCGATTCTTTTACTTTTTGACTATACTTTTCTTGTACTTATTTTATTTTCCAGATTTTCTTTATAACTTCCATCTATATAACTAACATGTCAGTTTTTTCATTGGTAGAATGTTTGAACTTTCAACATGGATATTGCTAACTTCCCTCCTTTTTATTAGTTCTTTTAGATGACAAACCTTTCATAAACTTCTCAAATTTAGATTCTAAGGCCTCTTACCTTCCCTATGTGAAATATTCTTAGGAGGCTTTTTTCTTACAATATTATTTCACTTTTTCCTAAGGATGCTTTTTATTTATTCAGCAACTTAAGTGGCCTTATTTTCTTATTCGATTAATATATAGGTTGATATGAACATGGACCAATCCTATGAATACTACTTTTTCATACATCACACACATTTTCAAAATTTCCAATTATTTTTTATGTATACATGTTTCTCTTAACCTATAGATGTTTCTTCTTCATATCTGGATTTCTATCCCTTAGAATTAGATTCCTTTCTAATTTTTCATTTAACGGTCTATACCAATAATCTAATTCAAAATAAATGAATTTGTCGCAACACCAACATTGATCCACAACCCATGATCATCTTATTTCATTTGAATAATGACATTAGGTCTTGTTTATAACTTGTTTAGATCTTTAAGGGCAACCAACTTCCTTAATTTCCTTATCCACCTTAGCTAAGGTGGAATATTCCATCAAACATTTCAAAATCCATACTTGTACATAATTTTTTTCCTACCCACTCCCTTCATAAAAATAGATTTACAAACATTATTACGAGATGGTATGGATGGTACTTCTTCCCTATTAGTGGTTTAATTCTACTAAATTCAGTGCTTGATATCCCTTGTTATAAACTAGATTCAATATGACATCATTGATTCTCTTAATTAAGGCTTGGAAACCTCTTTTTAGAAAGTTCGGCACTTACAACGTGAATGACTTTAGATTTCATACAGTCGATCGAGAAGAGGGTTTGAAAACATAGAATAGTGGTATATTTACATTTTCTGAAGTGGAATACTATGGAAAGATGACTGATATTATTGAATTAAACTACCATGGGCATTTTCAGTTGTTTTATTCAAATGCAATTGGGTCGATATTATCAGAGATGTTAAAAGAGATTCCTTGCAATTTACTTCTGTGAACTTCTCTCGCTTGATGGATGTTGGTGATCGTGAACTGCATGATCCATATATCTTATCATCACAAGCAAAAATGGTATATTATGTGAATGATATTGTGAATGAATGGTGGAGTGTAGTTGCTCACATAATACAAATAGATTTGTATGATATGGGTGATGAAGTGAAATATTTGACCTCTAAAATTGAATCTCATCAATAACAAGAAGCAGAATTATTTGTCCATCATGATATTGAAAATATAAGTCTAGAAAGGGTGAATTAAGTGGATGAAGTAATGGAGTAGGAAATAGACATGATTGAAGGGGAAAATGATTGCATGTACAATTATTTATTCATTCAGAAACCACTTATTTCATTTATACAGTCATTCATTATCATTGTTATGTATATTTTGTTTGTTAGTACTGGGAATCTATTATCATTTTTAATTTTTTTTCTGCATATTTTTTTTGAAATATATGTTTTGAACTTAATTTTATTTTATAAAATGACAGGAATGCCAAGGAGGAAGTGATACATTGTTTCATCCACTATTGCGACAGATGATGATCAATCTGTCTCCCTCCCTACGACATCTGAGCCACCAGCTGCCTGCCCCCCTGCACCATCTCCCCCTGCACTATCTCTCACACCCTCTGTGAGTGTCCCTTTAGAAGCTGAGTCGTTGACTCCCCCTTCAGCAGCCTCATCAGTCGGGTGGTGATGCGCCACTTCTAGTTCATCACGGACATATTGGAGGGTCACTGTTATAGGTACAAATTTTAATATAAATAAATTTATTGCGCTTTTTTTATACTAACCGTTTGTTCATTAAAGATGAAAAAAATGAAATTGTGGAGAAAAATATAAAAATTTTAGATGTGTGGAATATGAATTGAGAGAAGATAGTTGTCCCATTCGATTCATATGAGGTCCCTACAGATGATGCCGCGGGATTACTTGGCCAAATTCTAGGCCAGCTGGCAGCGATGCCCATTTCCCTTCCTATTTCTTATGATGATTAGAGACATATGCCTCCAAGTTTTAAAAATGAAGTTTTTGATTCCCAAATAAAGGTAATTTTAATACATTATGGTGTAATTGAATGTCATGTTATTAATATGTTCAAAATGAATTTATGTATACATATGTTTTTCCACTTTACAGTTGCTAATGTGATAGCACAAAAGTGGACGTTGAAAAATATTGGTAAGAAATGGAAAGACTTAAAATTAAGATTGTGGGGTGATGTCAATGATACTTCATTGACCGTCCACCAAATGTATGAGAAGCTACCCAATGGGGTACCCAAAGAATAGTGAAAAGTTTTTGTTAACAGACATCGTGATGAGAAGTAGATGGTATTTAAATATATATTATTATATCAACCTCATTTTACATTTATACATGTATATGAATAGGATATGACATTGAATACATTACTATTAAATTTCATTTTATTTATTTCAGGATCTCTCAAGAAAGAATGCATCAAGCTGGGCAAAGCAAGTCATCCCTCACACTGTAGGGTCAAAAATATTTTTTAGAAGCCGATAAACTCTGGTAATCTTTTAATTAGTTTAAATATTTATAAGACAATATTATCTGTTTAATATATTAAATTGTTGATTTATCTTTGTTTAATGCAGTCATAAAGTTTAGGGCATGAAGCATCCCGAACTGAAGTGTGGTTGGATGTTCACAAAAAATCTGATGGAAGTTTTGTTAATGACCCTGCCAAAGAAGTTGGGGTATGAACTAATTTTTTCATAATAATAACTTATTATCAGTTTTTACTATGTTAATATATATTGATATTTTATTTATAGGTAAAAATTAAAGAACTATGGGATGCCAATCCTGAGCAGTCCTACTCAGTCTCCCAGGATGACCTGGTTGCTAAAGTCCTTGGGAAGGAGCATCTTGGTAGAGTGCCCGGGATGGGTTTGGGACCCGTACCATCTGAGGTTTTTAGCAGGCCATCAAGGATGGTAGCTGTATCTACTCCTGGTTGTAGTTATCCCATACACGGAGATGCTAAGAAAGAGATTGTTTCTCTACGAAACACAGTTCACGAGCAGGGGGATCAGATATCCGCTTTGCAGAAAGAGTTGACTAAAATACGCCAGCATATGAGCAGATATGCCCCCGATGGTACTATATCGACTGGTGGTGATCAAGTAAATCACAAAAATTCAAAATCATTTAGTTTGAAATCTTTTATTGGTTTTAAGTTTAAATATAAATATGCAACACTATTTAATTTTAAATATAATGTTCTTATAGGTGGTAGCTGAAAGTGGAGATGGAGGTGGAGAGGGTGACAATATGCGTTCATCATCAGACAATGATTAGTTTTATTGTTGATATGTTGGAGGTGGAGAGGGTGACGATATGAATTCATCATCGGTTTGTATATGTATCATGTATGGAACATAGTTGCCACTAAACATTTTCATGACCTAACATTTTCTTAATTTGTCATGTTTCCTTTTATGTATTTTTTTTTGATTTCTGATGTTTCCTTTTATGTATTGATTTCTTGAGTGTGGTATGCATATTTAGGACACAATAGCTTACATCAGTTCCCTACCAAAGCATTAACAGAACCAACCATTCTCTTTCCAACAACTTTACCATATTGAAGAATAGGTAAAAAATTAAAAATGAAAGGGTTGAAGAATGTCATGGTATGAATATTATATATTGTTTTTTCATATATCTTAATTATGTTATTATACATAATAAAAAAGTGTAGTTATGCGGGTAACCATGAAAGGTTTGAGGAATGTCATGGTAATTCAGTGTTCATGGGATGAGAAACACTCTAAGTGGTTTTGGTATTTAGTTCAGGGGAGAAGGTAGGGTCAATTGGATAACAATCCTTATAGATTGAGATCTTAGGTTGTTAAGATAATGTTGAGAATAGAATAGGTATATGATCTCCATTTTGAGAATGACTCATATGTGGTGGGTAATCATGTGGTTAGTCTTTGTATGACTAAGATGCTTTGGGATATTCAATTTATTGACATGTAGTGGTTCATGGTAAGTGGGTTGGGAACATGAACCAGATATGACCAAACATGATTATTGGATCATGATTATAGTTTTATGATCATGAAGTATGAGAGTGTGTACCCATTATGTTTGGGAAATATTAAGTAGTATTACGAGAAAGAACTAGTGAGACGGTTCCCAAAGGATTACTCTATAGTGGGAAGAAGAGAGTGTGTGTTGGTTTTTCATTCCAAAAAAATACATGCTATGTGAGGGTAGTACACACTAGATATGTGTGGTTCTTAGTGAGTTTTGAATCATTTATTATACCAGATGAGTGTGGTATGCATATTTTGGTATTCTTGGAATTGTTTTTTTTCAAGGCACTGGCACAGAAGCTGTAGAAGTTGTTTTTTTTTGTAAATCTATTTTTAGTGGCTGTTTAAACTGCCGCTACATGTCAGCATTTTTCTATTAGCGGCGGTTATAACTGCCGGTAAATATCAACATTTTTCTATTAGCAGCAGTTATAACTGCTGCTACGGTATTAAATTTAGCGGTGGTTTTAACCGCCGCTACAGTGGCCCATCTTCCGCATGAAGTTCGCGGTGGTTATGATTTTTTTAGCGGTGGTTTCCCCAGCCAAGGACTTACAATTTTTTAGCAGCGGTTAAAACCTCCGCTAAAAAAAATAACCCCCTGCCCGGCAAAACCACCGCTAAAAAACATCATAACCGTCGTGAAATGTGCAAACTACGACGGTTCCTATAAACCGCCGCTAAACGCCTATAACCGCCAGCAATAGTGTCCTGACACACAATGTAGTGGTGGTTTTCAGAAACCGCCGTAGAAGTATATAACGACGGTTTAAACTACCGCCATACCCAAAAAAAACCGCCGCGAACTGTGAATTTTCCTGTAGTGCTCCATCGCAGCGTGACCATTTCTTGTCACGTTGCGACGCCTTAAAATTCCAACACCTCTATAAATTCAGAATCCCCTTGGAATTTTCTTTATTTTCTTCATTTTTCTCGAACCCTAGGAAACTAAGGGTGCATCCATAGAGATTTTTGTACACCCTTTTATTGGATTTAGCTATTAGCTTCAAGAGATCAAACAATTGTGATTTTATGTGAGTTTATCTTCTTCACTTCTTGGTTTCCTCTTTTTTCTTCATCTGGAGAAGGATGAGGCAACAATGGTGGTTTGGTTTAGGTGATGTTGGGTCATATTTTGATAAATATCATTATGTTATAGGTTGTCAAAGCTTTCCTTGTGCGATCTTGGTCATCTTCCTCACCTTGTTCTTGTGCAAAGGTTGAGAAGCTTCAATTGAGGTAGGGGATTCAAGACTTCTCATTCTTTATTTTTTGTAAATTTTGAAGGTTTCATGCTATTGTTTTTTTGGTTGATGTTAAGAGTTAACCTAATGAAGACAATGAATTTGGGCTAACAAAATTGAAGGGAAGGGGTGATTCACATGTGTTTATATGTTTTTATGAAATTTATTATGTGGTTGATAGTTGATTTTTGTTATTTATAAGAGTTGGTTTGTTACTATAAATTATGTACCTTTTATGATTTAAGTGTCAGAATCACCCTTTATAAAAGGATAATCATGTATAGATGGTAATGAAATGGTTTCTTGAGAATCTAGAATAATAGTAATGATGTTTATGATGGCCACAATTAATTCTTATAAAAGAAGGATTAAAGAAGGATTTCTTGGTGTGATTTGGTGTCATATTATTGTGTTTGTTGTTGCTTGTTGTTGTGAATATGGGGTTCAATGAGATGTTGTTGTTGTGATAACATTGAAAATGACTGCTGATATTCTTCTCACTTTCATAATTGGTCAAATCACATAAATCTAGCAATAGATTGGTTATGTGAAAATTCGGAATCTATAGTAAGATGTTCGGACATGGAATTATGATTTGAATGAAAGAATGATACAATGGTTGTTTTCTTGTGATTGATCTAGAAAGAGGTGAAAGGGGTGTTGTGGTTATTGCTTTGGAAATGTGTGGTGGCTGTTGATATGATGGTTGGGTGGTTGTTTCAGGGTTGCATTGTAGATGCCTAGTGACATAGAATGTGGTTAGAATAAATGAAACCAGTAATGAGAAATGGGTTGGGATGGTTGTGATTAAAAAGAGGTAAAGCTGAGATAAATGTGAAATATGAATAAATTAATGTCTCAACGTAGGAAGTAGTTTAAAAGTTTGACATTAAATGTAGAAATGAATGGCATTATGAATGTAGTGTGGCTGATAAAATGGTAAATATATAAATGGTTAATGATTTGATTAAATGGAATGTTGTGAATGTTGATATTATTGTTCAATGTGAAGAGGTGGGGCTGGTTTGTGAAGTAGTGTTAGTAGCAGTTATTTAGTTGAGTTAGTGGCGATATAAAAAGCTATTGTGAAGATTTATAGGGTTATTTTGGTGTAAACCCTAGGTTGTTTTTGCGTGTTTCTATATGATATATAATATTTTCTTCATGATTTATTATGCACCCTATCTGTGTAACGTCCCGGTTCCGGGTGCCACTCAATGGGTGCCCCGAACCCGGTTCGCCACGTGACCTCAAACGCATTTCCCCAAACGCCAGAGGCTGCCGACTAGAAGCGAGGGCCCAGGTTTGATAGTGGGGAAACTATGTCCTCATTTGTCAAAGTGTAGCGTAACGGAATAAAATAGAAAGCATACAACAATAACGGAAGCAATAAACCATACACATTTAAAATAAAAAACTGTAGTAAAAGATAACCAATAGTTATATAGATGATGATGCAACATGTATTAAGTTCTAAGAAAATATCCAGAACATGTTACACAACAGTACAGTACAGTACAATACAAAGTACAACAAAACCAAAACAAAACAGCTGGTAGCATCGCGAGCCTAAGCCTGGTCCCATGCTCCCCTACTCCTCAGCAGCAATCAAGTACCTGTATAAGGACCCTTGCCCTTATCCACACCTGTAGAAACGTAATCTGTTTGGGCTGAAAAGCATGACCCAAACAGGGTGTGAGAAATAAATCCCAGTAGGCACCCACCAAAGGTCCGTGTAAAATTGTGTGAAAATATACAACAACAGTGTGCAGTAGTAAATGCAATAAACTAAGTAGTACTCAAAAGTAACTAACTTTACCAGTTTCATTGCCATTTAAATATTATTTTAGAAATTCAATTTAATAACATTCAATGTTCCTCATAACTAAGCCTTTGGGCCAATCAGAACCTTGCCCTCAGGCTAATGTAACCATGCCCTCAGGCTTACCCTCAGGTAATCAGAATCTTGCCCTCAGGCACTGCCCTCAGGCATAACAGATATTTCCCTCAGGCGTAAGAAGTGTCGCCCTCAGACACAGAAGTCATTGCCCTCAGGAATACGAAAAGTTTCCCTCAGGTGAAATAGAACGTTGCCCTCAGGCTAAGCAGTACCTTTCCCTCAGGCTAAACAAACAATGCCCTCAGGCTGAAAATAACACTGCCCTTAGGCGAAAGTAATTGGGCCATGCCCATCATATAAAAAATAAATACTCATACAATTCCTCTCAAGGAAAAGGTAATTCATAAAATAAACAAGGCATACCCTTGGGTATCCTAGCCAAACGGCTAAATATAGAAACGCACCCCCGGGGTGGTCTTGGATCCAAGCAGTGATCCCAAACAACAGTTTATCATAACATTTAATTACCTATACAATTATAGGTATTTAAACATCCAAGGCCTCAACCAAACGACACCCCAACATGAGTTCATAGCACAAAAACACACACAAACGCACAATAGTTGGAATTTAAACACCAAGACACCTACCTCGATCACCCATGATCGATATACCTGAATGATGCCTTCTGAAACGTCCAAGAACATCGTAGATATGAGGTAAAATAATTATTGTTCAACCTCAAATAACTTCCATTAGAGGAATAATTGGCAAGAACTACGCAAGGATATGAGAGGGCATACCCGTGCGGTTCCAACGTGATCAACGGAAGCAGAAACGGATTCCCGACGCTCGATCTAGAGATCCATGAAGGTTCGGCAGTCCTCTCCCGAGCTCCCATCCGGTTCTAAGCCAATCCTATGAACAGGGCTGGCTACTTCCCATTTTAAGTGAAAAAAAAAACAAAGTACACGGTGTGTAATTTTGACTACACGGCGTGTACTCCCCTCATTTAACTGTTCCTCTGGCGGCACCGCCAAACTGTTCATCTGTCGACATGTGTACACGATGTGTATTCTTGACTACACAGCGTGTACTATCGCCCAGCTGGCGACTGCTTCCACCGCCTTACTATTCGCCTGCTGACTGACTAAACGACGTGTAAATACCTACTACATGGCGTGTAGTCTGTTTTTACACCTTTCATCACCGACATGGCTACACGCCCTGTGTACTCATCCCACACAGCCAAAAGTACATGGTGTGTGGAAAAGTACACAGTGTGTAGTCCCAAAATTTAGGATTTTTCCCATTTTCCTTATTTTCTCAAAAACACTTAAGGAAAGGAGAAAAGAAGAAACCCGTACCTCAAAACTAAGAACCAGGTTCTTACAAACTTCCCCCTTTAAAGAAATTTGTCCCCGAATTTCCCTTCCAAGGGTGGTGAAGATATAGCCGTGAATAACTCTGGCCACTGAGCGCGTACGTCAGTCTCCCGCTCCCAGGTTTCATCCTGCACCCGACCATGCTACCATAGCACCCGTACGAGAGGAACTGACCGGCCTCGGAGAACCTTCGTCCTCCTATCAACGATACAAATCAGATGCTTCTCAAAGGATGCATCTACCTCAAGATCAACCTCCTCGGGATGAAAGGCATGAGATAGATATGAATGATAGCGACGCAACTGAGATACATGAAATATGTCGTGCATGGCTCGGTACCTCTGTGGTAACTGCAACCGATAGGCAACCGGTCCGACTCTCTCCAGAATCTCAAATGGCCCCACATACCTCGATGAAAGTTTACCATGTCTTTTGATCTGCCTGTGCCCCAACCTCGGTGAAGCATGTAAGAAAACCTGATCCCCGACCACGAACACCAAGGGTCATCTGCAACGATCAGCATAAGATTTTTGACAAGACTGTGCGGTAGCCACCCTTTTCTGAATCAACTGGACCTGCTCAGAAGTCTCCTGCACGATACGTGGTCATAATAAAGCTACCTCACTTGCCTCTAACCAACACAAGAGTGATTGACATGGCCTACCATATAAAGCCTCATAAGGTGCCATCTCAATAGTTTCCTGAAAACTATTATTATAGGAAAACTCGACTAGGGGTATATGCTTCTACCAAGAGCCCCCAAAGTCTAGGATGCATGTACGCAACATGTCCTCAAGCACCTGTATCTTACACTCTGACTGACCATCGGTCTGAGGGTGGTAAGTTGTGACCAGAAGCACCTGTGTACCCAGTGCCCTCTGAAAAATCTGCCAGAAACAAGACGTAAAATGGGCTTCCCTATCTAAAATGATAGAACGAAGGACCCCATGAAGACGTACGACCTCCCGGATATACAACTTCTCGAGCTCATAAACACTGAAGGTCTCCTTGATTGGAAAAAAGTGAGCTACCTTTGTGAGTCTGCCCACAACAACCCACACGACATCATTACCTCTAGGTGACCTCAGCAACCCAGTCATGAAGTCCATCACGACATCATCCCATTTCCATGCCAGAATGGGTAACTACTGCAAAAGACCAGCTGGCCTCCGATGCTCCTCCTTCACCTGATGACAGGTGGAAAACCTCGTAACAAAACCAGTTATCTCTCTCTTCATTCCCGGCCACCAGTACTGAAGTCTCAAGTCTCGGTACATCTTGGTAACCCCGGGATGAACTGCCCAGACTGAAGCATGAAACTCCCGCATCAGCTCCTCACGTATATCCCCTGGAACCCACACTCATCCATGGAAACACAATACTTCATCATCGCCTATCGTCCAACCAGGAGGAGGGTCCTCACTTGCCAATGACTCCCATAGAACTAGGCCTTCTGAATCAGATAACTGTCTCATCCTCACTCTATCCAGGAGGGTAGAGGTCACAGTTAAAGATGAAAGATAGGTCTTCCCCTGACTATTGTGCACCTCCAAATGCATCTCAAAGAACAAAGCCATCAGCTACCATTCACCACTAGCCTCCTGCACTGCCTGTATCTGAGTCTTCCTGCACAGTGAATCAGCTACTACATTACCTTTACCAGGTGTATAAGCAAGCTCAAAATCGAAGAACTGAAGGTATTCAACCCACCTTCGTTATATCAGGTTCAAGTCACCCTGGGTAAATATGTACTTGAGACTTTTGTGGTCTGTGAACACCACAAAATGTTCTCCCAAGAGATAATGTCTCCAACAGCGCAACACATGAACAACTACAGCCAACTCGAGATCATGCGTCGGGTAATTCCTCTCATGTGGCCTCAGCTGCCGAGACCCATACATAACTACTCAATTGTCCTACATCAACACAGCTCCTAGCCCAATACCTGATGCATCACAGTAAACTGTATAGCTCTTCCCCTGATATGAGAGTATCAGGATCGATGCTGATGTCAACTTTCCCTTTAACTCCTGGAAGGTTGTCTCGCAATCTTCTGACCAAACGAACTTCACACCTTTCTTAGTCAAACCCATCAATGGTGCTGCTAAGTGGGAGAAGTCCTGTATGAAGTGTCTGTAGTAACCAGCCAGCCCCAAGAAACTCCGTATTTCAAACACGTTCTTAGGCTTCTCCCAGGAAACTACTTCTCTCACCTTCTCTAGGTCTACTGCAACTCCTGCCTCAGAGATGATATGACCCAGGAATTGTATCTGGTCCATCCAAAAGTGTCACTTTGAGAGCTTAGCATATATCTGATGCTCTCTTAGTGTACTCAATACGACCTCAAGATGGGTGGCATGGTCGTGTCGAGTGCGAGAGTACACCAAGATATCGTCCACAAATACTACCACAAAAGAATCCAGATAAGGATGGAACACATGATTCATCAGAGCCATGAAAACTGCCGGTGCATTTGTGAGTCTGAACGACATAACTGTATACTCATATAGACCATACCCGCTCCTGAAAGATGTGAGAGGTATATCAGATGGTCTAACGCGCAACTGATGATATCCTGATATCAAGTCAATCTTCGAGAACACACGTGCTCCACAAAGTTGATCAAAAAGATCATCAATCCTAGGAAAGGGATATCGGTTCTTAACCATTAACTGGTTAAACTTCTGATAATCCACACAGAGTCTGAGAGTACCATCCGCCTTCTTCACAAAAAGGACAGGAGAACCCCATGAAGAAGTACTGGGTCGGATAAAACCCTTTGCCTGTAACTCCTTTAACCGTCTCTTGAGCTCCTGCAACTTTAGTGTAGCCATCCTATAAGGAGGAATGGACACCGATGCTGCTCCTGGAACAAGCTCAATCGAAAAATCCACCTCACGCTCCGGAGGAAGACTTGAAAAGTTGTCCGGGAAAACATCCTTGAAACGATCCACCACTGGAGGGAAATCCTCCTGAAAAGTCCCCTGGTCGTCCAGATATAATCTCACAATCTGGGCTGTGATACCACCTCACCCATGATGCTCTGGTCCAGCTCGACTCACCTGAACATCCCATTCACCTTTGTATATAAACTCTCTGCCCTCTGGTGATGTGAAACTCACCCTGCGATGATAGCAGTCTACAAAGGCTCGAAAGGGAACCAACCAATCCATCCTGAGAATGACATCATAGCTTGTCATCTATAAGACATAGAGGTCCCAAAGGAAGTGACACCTACCAACCTCAAGGGGGCACTCCTTGAACTGAGGCACACTAGCCATTCTAGTTCCCAACAGAGTGTCTAACATCATAACAACAGAAGAAGAAGAAACACAGAGCCCAAGGATCTTCACAACGGGAAAAAATATGAATATATGTGTAGCACCCGTATCAAAAAGTACTGAAGATAGAACAAAAGCTACTAGAATAGTACCTCTGATAGTAGAAGGTCCAGGATCCTGCTCCTGCTGGGTCTGTTGCACTACATATGCCTGACCAGTGCCGCGGCCCTGCGACATAGCCTGGCTACCCTAAGCTGTCCCACCCTGCTGCCTCTAAGATCCCGGTGTATAGCTACCATGTCCACGAACACCATCTCTGCCTATACACCCTGACGTATTCCAGTTTCCTGACTAGTAAGAAGCTGTTGGTCCTGCTCCTGCACGCAGAGTCTGTACAGAACCCATCTCACTAGCCGCTGGTAGAAACACCCTACAAAAGCGCTGCAGATGACCCATCTTTCCGCAAGATCGGCACTCCACTGGGTCTCGTGGACACTACGGTCTCTTGTGCCCCTCCTTACCACACTGGTAGCACATGACCAGGCCACCTGAAGTAATTGCCTGGCTAGTACTGCCACCGTGAGAGAAATTCATCTGTCGCTTCCTCTTCTCGGTAGAAATAGTACCAGAAACTGGTGCCGAACCGCCCTGACCTGCACCACTAGCTTCCCACAGGTTCCTCTCTGCAATCAGCACCTGGTTCACAATATCATGTACTGAAGGCAACCTGAAAACGTTTACCAGTGCTCAGATGTCATATCGAAGACCATCCTCAAAGCGTCTGGCTCTCAGTATCTCATCTCTCACCAGAACGGGTAAAAAACGCTAAAGCTCGGTGAAGCGAGCAGAATAATCCATCACCGACATGGCACCCTGCTGTAGATTAATGAACTCTCGAACTCGATCTACCCTCAGTGTCTCTAGGAAAAAGAAGTCATAAAAGGCTGTCTAAAAATCTTCCCACGCCATGTCTCTGTGATGCTCTGACTGGGTGGTAACATCCCACCACCTCTTGGTAGAATCACACATCATATAAGTCGTGAGCTTGACCGTCCGCCCTGGAGGCGTATCAAGATGCTCAAAAATAGTCTGCATAGACCCCAACCAAGACTCTGCAGCCTGTGTTCCGCCATCCCCTGAGAACGTAGGAGGATGCTACTACTAGAAGATACGAGTCATCTCGACCATAGAAGTGGCAGCCGACGGTGCTCCCTAAAAGGTCTGTATGAACCGCATAAAGCCTTCACGGAACTGCACCTCTGTGCCTGTGTTCGGTATAATGGCTGGTGCTGCATCTGGCTATGCTGGAGGATCCACTGGTAGCCCATGACCCACCATTTCTGGAGTATACTCATTGCCGCTCTCCTGGCGAACAATGCGTGAACATCTCAGTGGCATGACACTACAAGGTCAAACGTACACCTTAGATCAATATTATCACAGTCTGAAAACGAAGGAACCAAAAGGGGAACAGGAGGAAGAAGACATTAAAGATTTGCAAAACAAGACTACACGACATGTATACTGACTACATGCCGTGTACCTGACTTCTCTTCTCTGCCCGGGTCCTGTTACACGGCCAAGCCACACGACTCCCGTTAATCAAAACTACACGGTGTGTATATAATCTATACGGTGTGTATGGTGTAATTTTCTAACTTCCTGTGTCATTTGTGACACAGCCAACTACTCGGCTTGACCTACATGGGGTGTTACACCCGCACACAACGTGTACACTACCCTGTTTTCCAGCCACACGACTAAGTCCACACGGTCTATCCTCGGACAAGACTACACAGCGTGTCCCTCAGGTACACGGCGTGTACTAGACGAGCTTCGCCGACTCATGTTGTTAGTTACACGGCTGGATACACGGCTCTAACTACACGGCATGTTCAATATACACACGAAATGTACAAGAAAGGACTACACCGACCCGTGTTGTTAGTTACACGGCTGGATCCCAGGTCAGACTACACGACATGTTCCATAATGGACACGACGTGTATGTCCTAAGGTCTCCTCCGTCCGTGTTGTTAGTTACACGGGCGGACTCCAGGTCAACACTACACGACATTTACATCCGGTATACGGCGTGTTCGCCCCAAGCATTTCCCTTCCCCATGTCCCCGCCCACATGGTCTATGACATGGGAAGAGACTACACAGTGTGTACTTAGGGTACAAGACATGTACTAAAAAAGTTTTCTTTTCTTCCTGAACAGAAGAACATACACAACGTGTATATTGGGTTTCTGGACATTGTGCCTCAAAAACTTCTCCAGAACCCAGAAAATACTGAAAAACAACACCTAAGTGCCAAATTCTGATCCGTGAGGGCCTATACTCCCCACGAATCAAAGTTTGACATCTTATATGTGTTATAACCGGATAAACCATCAATGATCCACCAAATTCCGGTAAATGAGGGCCCATACTCCCCAAAAACCAAAGTTTGGCATCCATTCTATAAACAAGATCACACAATAATACCCTATCAAATAGCAGGTATCTATCAAGAAGCTATCACAACAGCATGATTTTACTAGAAAAACATCTATCACAACAACATGAAATGTCTAATGCACCTACATGGCATGGAAACTATGCATGATATGTGATTTCTAGCATGTGCCTAAATGATGCATGAGATGGCATACCCTCATCTCATCGGGTTACAACTAGACAGAACCCATGAATAAAATATAAACAACACAATCACAAGTACATCACCCTTCGGTGAAAATCAATTCAATTGTAAAATTGAAAAATCAGAAAAATTGCAACACGAGGTAAATTGGATTTTCCCTGTACACGGGTTAGCTACACCTGGGCACAACTTATTACCAACTACCGTTCTCGTCCTATCCTTGACTAAGGCTCCAAATAGTAAGTGAAAGAAAAGAACCCCTCTGATACCACTTTGTAAAGTCCCGGTTCCGGGCGCCACTCAACGGGTGCCCCGAACCTAGTTCGCTATGTGACCTCAAGCGCATTTCACCAAACGCCAGAGGCTTCCGACTAGCAGTGAGGTCCCATGTCTGATAGTGAAAAAACTATGCCCTCATTTGTCAAAGTGTAGCGCAGTGGAATAAAATAGAAAGCATACAACAACAACGGAAGCAATAAACTATACACATTTAAAATAAACAACTGCAGTAAAAGATAACCAACGATTATATAGATGATGATGCAACATGTCTTAAGTTCTAATAAAACAGCCAGAACATGTTACACAACAGTACACTACAGTATAATACAAAGTACAAAAAAAACAACCGGTAGCATCGCAAGCCTAAGCCCAGTCCTATGCTCCCCTACTCCTCAGCAGCAATCAAGTACCTGTATAAGGACCCTTGCCCTTATCCACACCTATAGAAACATAATCTGTTTGGGTCGAAAATCATGACCCAAATAGGGTGTGAGAAATAAATCCCAGTAGGCACCCACCAAAGGCCCGTGTCCAACTGTTTGAAAATATGCAACAACAGTGTGCAATACTAAATGCAATAAACTAAGCAGTACTCAAAAGTAACCAAATTTACTAGTTTCATTTCCATTTAAATATTCTTTTATCAGTTCAATTTAATAAGATTCAATGTTCCTCAGAACTAAGCCCTCAGGCTAATCAGAACCTTGCCCTCAGGCTAATGTAACCACGCCCTCAGGCTTACCCTCAGGTAATCAGAATCTTTCCCTCAGGCACTGTCCTTAGGAATAATAGATATTGCCCTTAGGCGTAAGAAGTGTCGACCTCAGGCACAGAAGTCACTGCCCTCAGGCATATGAAAAGTTTCCCTCATGTGAAATAGAACATTGACCTCAGGCTAAGCAGTACCTTGCCCTCAAGCTAAACAAACAATGCCCTCAGGATGAAAAGAACACTGCCCTCAGGCGCAAGTAACTGGGCCATTCCCATCATATAAATAAGAAATACTCATAAAATTTCTCTCAAGGCAAAGGTAATACATAAAATAAACATGGCATACCATCAGGTATCCTGGCCGAACGGCTAAACAGAGAAACGCACTCCCGGGGTGGTCCTGGATCCAAGCAGCGATCCCAAACAATAGTTTATTATCACATTTAATTACCTATACAATTCTAGGTATTTAAACAGCCAAGGCCTCAGCCACACGACACCCCAACATGGGTTCGTAGAACAAAAACACACACAAACTCACAACAATTGGAATTTAAACACCAAGTCACCTACCTCGATCACCAGTGATCGATATACCCGAACGATGCCTTTTGAAACGTCCAAGAAAGTCGTAGATATGAGGTAAAATAATTCTCATTCAACCTCAAATAACTTCCATTAGAGGAAGAATTAGAAAGAACTACGCAAGGAGATGGGAGGGCTTACCCGTGCGGTTCCAACGTGATCGACGGAAGCGGAAACGGATTCCTGACGTTCGATCTGGAGATCCATGAAGTTTTGACCATCCTCTCTCGAGCTCCCATCCAGTTCTAAGCCAATCCTGTGAACAGGATTGGCTACTGACCATTTTAATTGAAAAAACAAAGTACACGGCGTGTACTTTTGACTACACGGCGTGTACTCCCCTCATTTAACTATTCCTATGGCAGCACCGCCAAACTGTTCATCTGTCAAAATGAGTACACGACATGTATTCTTGACTACATGGCATGTACTATCACCCATCTAGCAGCTTCTTCCATTGCCTTACTATTCGCCTGCCGACTGACTACACGACGTGTAAATACCTACTACACAGCGTGTAGTTGGTTTTTACACCTTTCATCACTAACATGGCTACACGCCCTGTGTACTCATCCCACACGGCCAAAAGTACACGATGTGTGGAAAAGTACACGACGTGTAGTCCCAAAATTTAGGATTTTTCCCATTTTCCTTATTTTCTCAAAAACACTTAAGGAAAGGAGAAAAGAAGAAACCCGTATCTCAAAACTAAGAACTGGATTCTTACAATCTGTGTTGGATTCCTTTTGATGCTCAAATGTTTGGGCTCCATGTATTTTCCTTGAAATCCAGGTTGGTGAAAGGATAGATGGCTGACTAATATCTCTTTCCCACTATCTCTTCAAACATGGTCCGAGCTGTAAGTAGGTAAATGCCTACGTGTTGTGATGTCTTAGAGTTATAGTATGTATATAACATGATATGATGATATATAGTGGGGTTCATGCATGGTAGGAGGAGGTTATAAGGTTGATGTACATAATGTTCATGATACCCTATTGTTATGTGGATATGTGGTTGTGATGTAATGATATATAGTGGGGGTCACACATGGTAGGAGGAGAGAACAAGGTTGATTTCCTTTATGTTCACGATACCTTACTGTAAAATATTTTTCAATGAAAGTGGGTATGACTATTATAGATTGGTGTGAATGATAACACCAGACCATATTGGGGTTGAGGAAGGTAGGTGTAAGGGTCGGGTTTTTCCTGAATCCTTCCTTTGCATTCTATAGGCTTTAGGGTTGTCGAGGGGATATTCAGAGGTGTTTTGAAGGCTTGGAGTTGAATTTTATCATCAAGGGATCCAAAAAAGCTATGATGCAGACCATGGTGGTGGTCGTTGTGGACCTATGACCATGAGAGTTGCCTATTGTGGTTCTTGGAAAACTCAGGGTGTGAAATTCCCATTTTTGAGGGCATAGTGCATTTAGTATTTCTCTATATCTCACGAGGAGGGTAATTACACCCATTTTGAAGGGTGTGATGTTGCGGGGAGATTGGGAGTGGTTTCACCAGCTATGAAAGGATCACCATGATCGATATAAATGCAAGTTTCATTGATGTGATGCTTGGAAAATTTCCTTATGGGAAACAAGGAAGGTTTAAACAATAGTTTTGTGAGTTGTGGTGGTGTTGGGTTGAGGAGTGGTCAAGTTGTGTGTGTGTTCTAGAAATAGAGAGGATAATATCCCCCACATTATGGTAGTATTAATAGGGGTTTCATGGGGATTTAACATGGTATATACCACATCATGGTGATGTAAGGGTGGTTGTTTTGTCCTTGAAACATCAGGGATAGGGAAGACCACACTATGGTGTTGAGAATTTTAGTGTGCGGCGTTTAAGGGATTTTCCTATGGGAAACAAGAAGGGATGAAATGCCTAAGGGGTGGTCATGGTGGCACTATGTTGAGGATAGTTCAAATTGAGAAAGTTTTTTAGAAATAGTGAAGGAGGATTCACCATGTCGTGGTCTATTTTTTGGTGAGATAGAAGTGGTGAATAAAAACACACTACATTACGGTGGGCTTCCGAGGGCAATCGTGGTCGTGGGCACTGCGATTGTGTTGGGTGCCAAAATGTCGTGGTGGTGGTTGACTCAATCTGATTGGGGGGGGGGGTGGCTTTATTGATTTAATCTTTTTCTCATGTGGGTAAGTGTTATACCCACTAATAATTGAATATGGTGGTGTGGAGCTTTGAAACACCACAACCTTCCCCTTGGCTGTATTGAATTAAGTGGCGGTTGATTGATTTTCCTTCAT
Source organism: Viscum album (assembly GCA_963277665.1). Taxonomy (NCBI): domain Eukaryota; kingdom Viridiplantae; phylum Streptophyta; class Magnoliopsida; order Santalales; family Viscaceae; genus Viscum; species Viscum album. Next base: position 1,873,484,459 of record OY728157.1, on the reverse strand, counting down.
GTTTGTTTTATTCTCAGGGTGCCTCTTCCCCGTTCCTTTTCATTTTCAACCTGGATGAATAAAGAACCCCTAAAGCACCCTAGAGTAGACTGAGATCTCCTCTTCAATGATTTACCTTATAATCATCTCTTCTCTATCGTGTCTATAAATTCAAGTAGGTGATTTCTATCCTTTCTCTTATCTTCAGGAATATTATGTTCTTGATATGTTGTGAAATATTCTAAGCCCTTATTGAGTCTTAATCCTTTATTTATTAGCCCATTTGAAACTGATGATTAGATTTATCATCATACTTATTTCGATTTATGGCCCTAAGAAATGAATGATGGGAGTCATCATCATTTATCTTTGTTGAAACCCTCTGATTAAATTATGTGATTTATATTTCCTTGAACCACTTCGACCTTTGGTAATCATTTTATTCCAACAATGCCTTTGGAAATGGTAAGTATTTACTATCTCATCCATCTCATTGGATATGGTTTAGTTTGGGGGGAGGGGTTACTACTTATTTTATGCATTACATCTATCATAATCTTCTCTTGATCCCTTGTTTGATCTGGGGGAAGAGGTCATTGTATTTTTTTTCTTTTAATTTCTATCTTTGATAGGTCTTGATTGTTATAGTTATTTATTTGTAACATTTAATTTATTCTTATAAATGATATAATATTATGTCATGTTATGATGAATCAAAAGATATTCGTATGCTGCTAGTACTGTTAGGTGATTTCCCATGTAAGATAGAAAGTATCCTGGAAATGGGATTAAAAGGGGAATCTAGTATAATGGAGAAAGACATGGTAAGATGAGCATATCTAGTTTAATCCTATATTATGTTTCCGTTTACTAATTATGATTGAATATATAATACTGCATTAAATTACTAATATTATATTGAATTTTATGTGCACATGTTGTTGTGTTGTGTTATACCGAAATTATATGAGTAAATGAGGAGTGATATGGAAAGAGTGTTGATATTAAATCTAGAATCATAACTATGAATGATTAATAAATAGATAATAAATAATTTCAATTGAATTTTATTAAGTAAAATAAATATAAATAAGGTTCTTATATAGATTCATAATAAATCTATTTTGATTATACATGGATTTTGAGCATGTTCAACCAAACAGGAATCTAGGGTAAGGGGTTTTCTTAACCCAATCTCCTTTCATTGATTCATACCCTTTAATTTTATTTTTTTTTTCTGATAAGTTTGAAATTTTCTACCTATTATCTATATCATATTTTATCTTATCTTTCTTTTTATATAATTTACATTACTTTATCTAAATATTCATTTTGATCGATTCTTACCTAATAAAAATATGATATTGTAAATGATAATTTCAACTCTCTATTTTTATTATTTCTCTTATATAGCCATATTATTTATTACCAAAAATATTTGTTTTGATTATTTTGAAATTTAAATTCATATTCACTTATATATCTCTCATATTTTTCTTTAACACTATTCAAAAATAAATTTTATATCTTTTTCATCGACGAGGGTTACTTTAAACTGTAAAAAATTATTACAAAGTATTTCTTTTAAATTTTATACCATTTTATATCATTCAATACATTTTTACTCTAGATTAACATTATGTATTTGAAATTTTAAAATTTTTAGTCTTTTATTATTAAAATGAAGTTTTAAAATACTTTTCTTACCTTTTGAAAGCGACTTATATCTTTGTTTTTACAACAACATCACCAAAATGTAAAGAAAAATTATTCCATAATTTATCTTACATTTTCCTTTATTCCTCTAGAAGATCCATCATCTATGAATATTTCATATCACTCATATATCACCCTCCACTAATGTAGATTCGACCTTTAACAGTGCTAGGCTTTATCAACTCTAATAAAAAACGCTAATAAAGGGGGACCTTTATCAGTGCCAATAAAAATGCACTCATAAAGGGACCCCTTTATTAGTGAAAATAAAAAAATAATTGATAAAAGAGGGATTTATCAGCACTAGAAAAAAACATTGATAAAATACCCCCTTTATTAATGCTACTAAAAAAGCACTGATAGGGGGGCTTTATCAGTGCTTTTTTAACAGCAATGATAAAGGATCCCCTTTACAGGTGCTTTTTTTATAGCACTGATAAAAGTTATATGTCATAAAAATTATATTTCATTAAAAATATTATATTAATATATAATTATACTTATATTGATATAAATATAATATATTTTTTAAAATATGGTTTAGATAAATCTAAATACGTATTTACATTTAATATATAATATATTTAGTGAAAAATAGATTATAAAATAATTAAAAAATTATATTAATTAAAAATTTGATAATTATTATAGATTAATAGTTATTAAATAACAATTTGGCAACATAAAAATTAAATGAATTAATGAGTGGTCTAAGATAAGTTGAAAACATGACTTGAACTTCAAATAACCATAACTTTTGATTCGGGTGTCCGTTTGGGCTCTACCACATATCAAATTGAAGCATGTGAAAAGATATACGTTTTGGTGACTTAGGGGAACCCCATTCACTTTTTTTAAAGGCCAAAAAAGGTTCAGATGGTCCCTAAAACTGAGTTTTTAGTTGGGATACCCTATTTTTTTAATATTCGATAGTATTTAAGCTTCATTTAAGAGAGTATTCTTGTCGATTTTTAGTAGGGAATCAATTTATTCTTAGGGATTACATTAATATAGATATTATGGTTTTGAAACTTTATCATTTTTCATAATGTAGTTTAATTTATAATTAAATATATGCATATTTTTTATATCTACATATAATAAATCAATTGTATAAATACATATTTAAACATATTTAAATAAAAATGTAATTTTAAATATATAAACCAAATGGAAATAAATATTTATTTTTAATTTTATTTAATGTAACAAATTATCCATTTTTTTACATTATAAAAATTCATTAATATGTATATATAATGTTTATATATACATATGTGTGTGTATTAATAAATAAATAAATAAATATATATTTACATTCTAATATATATAAATGAATATTATTATACAATATATTTAAATAACTATAATTGTATATATTTATATATCACACTTCTAAATATATATGAATAAATAGAAATGTCAAAAAATAAAAAACAAAACACGCATAATAGAGTGGTAAAGGTATCCAATCGTATAAGGGAGGTCAATGGATCAAATACAGGCACACATAAGTATTTGTCTGAGAATTCTAGCACTAAGGAAGAGGGTGCATGATGGTGGTTGGGGAGTGGAAAGTGCTAAGAAGGGGGGGGGGGGGGTTGTGAGCACTAAGAAAGGGGGTGTTGGGGTGTATGAAAACAATATTTTTTTTTCATTTTTTTAATAATGTTTTCTTAGCGCTGATAAAGGGTGTATTTATCAGCGCTTTTTTCAGCGTTGTTGAAGACAACCTTTATCAGTGCTAAAAAACACTTTTAATAGAACCCTTTATCAGTGCTAAAAAAGCACTGATAAAACCACCCTTTATCAATTTTTTTAGCACTAATAAAGGGTGGATTTTAACATCACTCGCAATATCAACGTTTTTTAAGCACTGATAAATAACTTTTACTAGTGTTGTTAGAGACTGTATTTTTAGTAGTGCTCTAAATGATCTTATGATAGTTTCCTTTAGGGTGATGGAATTTTGGGTATCTTCTCATTCAATTCTTGATTGCTTTTAATGATATAGCTTATGAAAATGTTTTTAAGCCATTTTATTTCCTTGGGTTAATCAATCTATGATATATAGTTGATATAGTTTGGCACACATATGTATGGTTTATCATTATATGATGGGTGGGATCAAAAATATATATCCCTATAATGCATTGGGTAAGGTCTTATATCTCATGAGAATACTATGGGATGTGGGTAGTGATGCCCAATCTACTGTGTTATTGGACATGGGTTGTGATTCCCAATCCACTATATTATTGTAAATGGGTAGTGATTGTAATGACCCAAACTTTTTGAATAATATATTAATTTACTCTTAACGATTTAATAGAGATGTTAATGGTTAATGCAGAAAGAAGAGTAGATGGCTTCATCCAGTAGACTCGAACCATATGAAGCCCACTTACCAGAGCTTGGGAAAGAGGTGGCATCTTTGGGCTTTGCTTTGGACCAAGCCCAAGCCGAACTCCAGCATGTCAAGCTTGAATGGAATCACCTACAGGAGAAGTTCAAGTTAGTGGAAATTACTACTAGGGCAATGTTATCCAAGCCTCCCTCAGATTATCTCACCTTAGCACACCTTACATTTAGGCCATATGCTGGTTTTATAAGGGGATATGTAACAAGACTGTAGCTACTTTGTGTAATCCTTTGAGATAAATAAAATTGTGATTTCTTCCTATGGTGAAGTTTGTGAATTTTTAGATGTCTGGATAAAAATAGGATGTATCTTATGGATGAATTTTGAAAAGGATATTTTAAAATATTTATGTAAACCTTAAATAATTAATTATGTGTAAGGATTTTCAAAAAATGGTATTCTGCAAATGTGTTCAGTAAGAAATTTAGAGTCTAATCAGATCAACTTAATTTTTGGTGAATAGTAAATTATGAATAGTGATTTTATGCTTAGGATTATTAATGTGACCAAATGGATTTGTAATCTCACTTAAATAAAGTATTAATATAATTTAGGCACCTTGATTAAGTAATGTGATTCAATAAAATAGGTAAATAACTGTTTCAGGAATTATTAGTTAAGTATTAGTTTTTTAGGTGAATAGTGTTTTTTATTTAAAAATTAAATTAAAAATATTTAGAAAATTATTTTTATAAAATGGAGTTCATTTTTGAATTCATAGCATTGATATTATGTTAAGGTGAATTTTTGGGATTTTTCTGAAAAAGTTGAATTTTTGGTGAATAGTGAATTTTCAGTTTAGAGTTTCGGGTGTTTAATGACATCATTAAGGATGTAATAATTATGTAATAATTCTGGTAGACTTATGAATAGTAATATAAGGTATTAGGTGTACCAAGTGGCCAATACCATGGGCAAATACCATGGGAAATCCCATGGTTTTTTCAATACCACCAATGAGGCGACCCTTGGCCATTAATGCCTTGTCCCCTCACTTCCCCTATAAATACCAAGACATTCTCTCATCATTTACATTCCAAAAATACTCCTCAATGAATTTCTGGTATCCTTACCTCCCAATTAGTCCTCACAAGGTGCCCTAAAGCCTCCCAAGGTCCCAAACTTCAAGATTTCTAAGTTACTCTTCAAGGTAAGGGATTCTTTCACTCTTCCCATTTTCAAAGTTCTACTTTCATGTCAAGTCTTTCAAGTTACTTTTTTCCATGTTGGGGTATGATCTCTATATTCATCATACTTTCCTTTTATGTTCACATTATGAGAGACCCTATTTAATCTCATCAATTCATTTTTTTTGAAGTTTTAAGTGATGCCGTTAGGCTGCCGAATTCTTTATAAGAGAAATCTTATTTTTATTTTCCTTTCAAGTTTTTCATTTCATATGGTATGTCCTTAAAATTTCATTAACATATTTTTATATCCTTTATATTATATACCTATACTATTTTATGGATCATTTATGAGTGGGTGACCCATGTCCCCTCTCTTTTCAATGTTTTCTAAAACCCTGCAACATAACCGTTATGCTGCCGAATTTTCATCTCAAAATGCCTCTCTCTTTTTCTCAAATTATTTTATTTTATGAAGTTAATACTCAAAAATATTTATTCTATAGGGTAATTCACATATATATCAAAATTTTATATTTTAAATTCTGGTATTTACATACATGAGACCCGATTTCCTTTTCTGTGGGTTTAAAGTGACATAAAGATCACATCTTTAAAGCAGTTTTTAAAATGTTTTGACAATGAAATGAAACCCATTTATTTTATGTTATATGGGTTGTTTATGAAATGATTTATGATGATATATGTGGCTCACATGATAATAAAGAAAAATTAAGGGTGCACCCTGATAGCGCTCCAATGCATTGGGTAAAGACTTAATCTCTAGAGATGACCATTTTAACGATACCTTAGTGAATAACCTTGGTAATTTTTTTATGACACCTTGGGGATAGACCTTGGTGATACAGAAATGATTGTCTAAGTTAAATTTTGTAGCCACATCTTCAAGTTATGAAACATGTTATTTTTATTATGATATGCCTCATGATCTCTTTCTCATGCCTTAAAGTTATTTATCATGACTTTATTGATGTATCTAAAGTTCACATGTAAAATGTTTCTATTGTTTCCCTTACTGGGCCTTCTACTCACCCTTTCATTTGATGTATGCTCCCAGGTTATGAGATGCTGTAATGAACTTATAATGAATAATGAAGAATCCTTTCAAGTGTTTAAGAAGAATGTTTTATGTTGTCATGTATTAAGTTCATGGTTTCCAAGACACTAAACCTTAAAGATACCCAGCTTTGTAAAATGTAATGAAAAGTTATGTTATAAAAAGGCAGGATTCCATAGTTGGTATTAAAGGACAGTTTAGTTATTTATGGAAATTAGGATATAAAAACTTTAGGAAGAACCCTATATAAAAGTTTAAATATAGAAAAAACTTCCTGGTATTTTGGTGAGTATTGAGTAAGTGGTTTATCAAAAAAATACATCCCTATATGGACATGAGCAGGTAGAGGCGGCTTTGGCACAGATGTACATAGGGGTAAAACCCGAAAACACTGCTTTGAGCTAGACTCGAATGGGAACTGGTGCACGACAATGAGCCTTGCTGCACTCTTGGTTATGACACTCCTGAGGGATATGTTTGGTTAATCGCAAGCTTTTCATGAATCATTATGAAGGAATTATAGAGAAATATAATTGTTTAAGCATGAATTTTTAAGATATAGAATCCTTTATAGTTAAAATATTCGTAAATGAAACAAGTTTCTCACTAATATTTTTTTTTCTTTTAGAAAATGGTGGGCAATAAGAGGAACCGTGCAAATAGTGACCGCAATGGACCATGCGTTGATGACCCTCTGATAGAAGCCAGAATGGAAACATTCATGCAAATGATGAACCAACTGACTCAAGTTATGAGTAATAACTTGAATCAAGCTGAGAGTCCAATCTCACCATGAAGGGAACAATATTTTGTTGAGTCCTTTATGCGCCAACGACCAGCAACCTTCAGTGGATCGACTGACCCATTGATTGTTGAGTAATGGATCAGCTCTATAGATAAGATATTTTCTGTACTTCATTGTCCGGAACAAGAAAAAGTCACCCTTGTTGTTTACCGCCTAGAGGGAGAAGCTGATCAGTGGTGGTCACTGATCAAAAACACGAATCCAAGAGGAGAGATGGAAGCTATGGAATGGAAAGATTTCAGGGGAATATTATTCAATAAATATTTCCCTCATTCGACGAGAACGAGAATGGAGAAAGAATTTCTCGAGCTGAAGTAGAAGGAGAATGAATCTATTGGAATATACGAGATGAACATCACAAGGCTTTCCCGTTATACCTCAAGATTTTTCATGGACCCTAATGGGAAGGTTGATAGATTCTTTGGTGGACTACGACCTCATATGCGGAAAAATCTAGCCAATAGGGACTATGACAGCTACAAAGAAATAGTTTGAAGTGCTATGAAAGTCGAACTGGAGTTTGGTGAGACACAGTGGTCTCACAAATCTAATGAGAAGAAGAGAGCTCTAGAACCAAGCCTGGGAAGAAGATTTGATCAGGAAAGAGGTGGAAAGAAAATGAAACTTTCCATATGCAATAAATGTGGGAAGAAGCATTCGGGGCACTGCTTGATCGGAAGTGGCAAGTGCTACAAGTGTGGAAGAGAATGCCATATTTATAGGAATTGTCGTAGTGAGGTGAAGCCTCAACTCCCCAATACTAAAGACAGAGGAAAGATGGTTCTGGCCATACCTGAAGTCCAATGCTTCAAGTGTGGACAACTTGGGCACTTTGCTAATCACTGTCCAAATCTGAGGGCAGTGGAGGGGAATCACCATCAACCTTAACAAAGGCCAAGGGAGTAAGGTCGTGCTTTTTCTATCACAACAACTGAAGTTTAAGCTTCGAATGACGTGGTATAAGGTACTCTTGTTGTCCCCTCAAAAGTAGAAAGTACTTTGTTCAATTCTAGTTCTATGCATTTATTTATTTCCTCTAAGTTTGCAAAGAATATAGAATCAATCCCCAAACTGCTAGAGGTAGATTTGTCAGTAAAGACTCCAAGTGGGATTATCCATGCATCAACAGTGTTTAAAGAATCTATTTTTTTACTTTAGTGAGAACAATCTTATCACAAATCTAGTAGTCATTCCCATGATGGAATTCGACGTTATACTAGGGATGGAATGGATCTCAAAGTATAATGCTAAGATAAAATGAAGAATTAAGGAAATCTCAGTAGTCTTGAATGAACGACCTACAATTATCTTCTAAGGAGAGATATCCTGACATGATCCTTGTCTAGAGGCACCTCCTATAGCCTTATTTATGGAGTTAATCGGTGAGGATGAAGAAGGAAAAGGGAGTATACAAATAGAAGATGTTCCTATTGTCCAGGAATACATGGACGTATTTCCTGAGGAGTTACCTGGACCTCCCCTAGAAATAGAGGTAGAGTTCTCCATTGAACTCATACTTGGATCTCAACCGATATCAAAGAACCCATATAGAATGGAAAATGCGGAGCTAGAGGAGTTAAAGAAACAACTCCAAGACTTATTGGAGAAGGGTTTTATCTAACCGAGTGTGTCTCCTTGGGGAGCACCAGTTCTCTTTGTGAAGAAGAAGGATGGATAAATGTGGCTATGCATTGATTATAGAGAACTAAACGGGATCACAGTGAAGAACAAATACCCTCTTCCAAGAATTGATGATTTTTTTGACCAACTTTGTGGGGATCAATTCTTCTCCAAGATTGATCTTTGATCTGGTTATCATCAAATGAGGGTGAAGAAGGAAGATATTCCAAAGACTACCTTCCAATCAAGATATGGGCATTATGAGTTTACTGTTATGCCCTTTGGCTTGACTAATGCTCCTGCTATTTTCATGGATTTGATGAATAAAGTCTTTAAGGACTACCTTGATAACTTTGTGGTAGTTTTTATTGATGATATTTTGATATATTAAAAAATTTGTGAGGAGCATGAAGACCATCTAAGGGTTATTTTGAAAACTCTACGGAAGGAGAGGCTCTTTGGAAAGTTCATCAAGTGTGAGTTTTGGTTACAACAAGTGGTTTTCTTGGGGCACATCATAACCAATAAAGGAATCTCAGTTAACCCTTCAAAGACAATGGTTGTGGAGGAGTGGCCTCAACCCAGAATAGTAACTAATATTCGTAGTTTCCTTGGTTTAGCAGGATATTATAGGAGGTTTGTGAAAAACATTTCATGGATTTCTAATCCACTAACCAAGTTGACTCGAAAAGGGGTTAAGTTTATATGGACAAAGGAATGTGAGGAAAGTTTCCAATAGATGAAGAAGATATTGGTTACTACACCTGTGTTAACACTACCCTCTATCGGAGAAGAATTTGTTATTTTTAGAGATGCATCTCTAAAAGGGCTTGGGTGCGTCCTCATGCAAAATGACAAGGTAATTGCTTATGCATCTCGTCAGCTGAAGCAACATGATAAGAATTATCCTACACATGATCTAGAGCTGACGGCCGTTGTTTTTTCTCTAAAGATATGGAGGCACTATCTTTATGGGGAGAAATGTGATATATACACCGACCACCAAAGTTTAAAGTATATTTTCATGCAGAAATAATTGAACCTGAGACAAAGGAGAAGGTTGGATCTTATTAAAGATTATGATTGTTCAATTAATTATCACCCTCGAAGAGAAAACAAAGTCACCGATGCGTTAAGCAGGAAAGACCCTGTTGTTATAGAAACAATGAGGATTCTAGGAGATCCCTTGATTAAGGATCTAGTAAAACTGGACATGGGAATTGTAAGGGAAGGGACATCATCAACCCTATCCCAAATTATTTCTCAACCTTAATTACTAGAGAAGATCAAGAAGGATAAAAAAGAAGATCTTTTTTTTTCAGGAGAAGTTTGAGGCTGTGAAGGATGGGAAGTTTCCTGATTTCAATATTGATCAAGAAGGTGTATTGAAATTTCGAACAAGACTATGTGTTCCTTCTATTCCGGAGATAAATAAAGAACCGATGGATGAAGCTCATAACTCTACCTTCTCTATACATACGGGAAGCACTAAAATGTATAGAGACCTTCATGATCATTATTGGTGGGATAACATGAATAGGGAGATTACTGATTACAATACAAGGTGCATGGTGTGTCAAAAAGTAAAGGCATAACGACAACTTCCTAAAGTGGTATTACAACCGCTACTCATACCAACATGGAAGTGGGATAATATCACTATGGACTTTGTCACTGGTCTCTTGAAAACATCCAAAGGGAACAATGCGATATGGGTTATAGTGGACCATCTCACCAAGACCACCCATTTTATCTATTTTCGGGAAGATTTCTCTCTGGATCAACTTGCCAAAATATATGTAAAGGAATTGGTAAGGCTACATGGGGTACCACTATCCATCGTATCTGATCGTGATCCAAGATTCACATCAAAATTCTGGAGAAGTCTTCAACATGCTCTAAATACTGAATTGAATTTTAGTACGACCTATCATCCTCAAACTGATGGATAATATGAAAGGACTATTCAGTCACTTGAGGACATGCTGAGATTATACTCAGTGGAATTTAAAGGTGGATGGGATCAACACCTCCCATTAGTTGAGTTCTCATACAACAACAACTTCCATTCAAGTATTTAGATGGAACCCTATGAAGCTCTGTATTGAAAGTGATGTATAACTCCTAATTTCTGGGATGAATCTGGTGAGAGAAATATTCTTGGGTCTGATCTTGTGCAAGAGATGACAGAAAATGTTTATGCCATCCAACAACACATAAAGGATGCTCAGAGTCGGTAGAAGAGCTATGCTGACAACCATCGAAGGGACTTGGAGTTTGGTGTTGGTGAAAAAGTCTTCCTTCGAATTTCTACATGGAAGAGAGTCATGAGGTTTGGGAAGAAAGTGAAGCTCAGCCTTAGGTACATTGGCCCCTAGGAAATCTTTGATCACATAGGAGCAGTGGCCTATCTTCTAACACTTCCACTGAACCTAGCTCAAGTTCACGATGTCTTCCATGTATCTCTCTTGAGGAAGTACATACCCAACCCTTCGCACGTACTGAACCCAGAGGTGGTACAACTGGAACATGACCTCTCTTATGAGGAGTAGCCATTAGAGATCTTAGACTATAGAGATAAGGTTCTATGCAACAAGACTACCCACCTTGTGAAAGTGTTGTGGAGGAATCATAAGTATGAAGAAGCGATGTGGGAGCTTAAGGAAATAATGAAGCAAAAGCACCCTCACCTTTTCGACTAGGCCTTTGGTTTAAAATTTTGGGGATGAAATTTCTTAAGGGGGGAAAAATGTAATGTACCAAATTTTTTGAATAATATATTAATTTACTCTTAATGATTTAATAGAGATGTTAATGGTTTATGTAGAAAGAAGAGTCGATGGCTTCATCCAGTAGACTCGAACAATATGAAGCCCACTTATCAGAGCTTGGGAAGGAGGTGCCATCTTTGGGCTTCGCTTTGGACCAAGACCAAGCTGAACTCCAGCGTGCCAAGCTTGAACGGAATCACCTACGGGAGAAGTTCAAGTTAGTGTAAATTACTACTAGGGAAATGTTATTCGATCCTCCCTCAGATTCTCTCACCTTAGCACACCTTACACTTAGGTCATATGCTGGTGTTATAAGGGGCTATGTAACGAGATTTTAACTACTTTGTGTAATCCTTTGAGACAAATAAAATTGTGATTTCTTCCTATGGTGAAGTTTGTGAATTTTCAGATGTTCGGATAAAATTAGGATGTATCTTATGGATGAATTTTGAAAAAAAGGATATTTTAAAATATTTATGTAAATATTAAATAATTAATTATGTGTAAGGATTTTCAAAAAATGGTCTTCTGCAAATGTGTTCAGTAAGAAATTTAGAGTCTAATAAGAACAACTTAATTTTTGGTGAATAGTAAATTATGAATAGTGATTTTACGCTTAATATTAGTAATGGGACTAAATGGATTAGTAATTTCACTTAAATAAAGTATTAATGTAATTTAGGCACCTTGATTAAGTAACATGATTCAATAAAATAGGTAAATAACTGTTTCAGGAATTATTAGTTAAGTATTAGTTTTTTCCAAGTGAATAGTGTTTTTTATTTAAAAATTAAATTAAAAATATTTAGAAATTATTTTTATAAAATGGAGTTCATTTTTTAATTCAGAACATCGATATTATGTTAAGGTGAATTTTTGGGATTTTTCTGAAAAAGTTGAATTTTTAGTGAATAGTGAATTTTTAGTTTAGAGTTTCGGGTGTTTAATGACATTATTAAGGATGTAATAATTATGTAATAATTATGGTCGACTTATGAATAGTAATATAAGTTATGAGGTGTCCCAAGTGGCCAATACCATGGTAAAATACCATGATAAAGCCCATGGTTTTGTCAATACCACCAATGAGGCGACCCTTGGCCATTAATGCCTTGTCCCCTCACTTCCCCTATAAATACCAAGCCATTATCTCATCCTTTAAATTCCAAAAATCCTCTAAATGAAGTTCTGGTATCCTTAGTTCCCAATTAGTCCTCCCAAGGTGCCCTCAGGCCTCCCAAGGTCCCAAACATCAAGATTTCTAAGTTACTCTTCAAGGTAAGGGATTCTTTCACTCTTCCCATTTTCAAAGTTCTACTTTCATGTCAAGTATTTAAACTTACTTTTTTCTATGTTGGGGTATGATCTCTATATTAATCATACTTTACTTTTATTTTCACATGATGAGATACCCTATTTAATCTCATCAATTCATTTTTTTGAAGTTTTAAGTGACGCTGTTAGGCTGCCGAATTCTTTATAAGAGAAATCTTATTTTTATCTTCCTTTCAAGTTTTTCATTTCATATGGTATGTCCTTAAAATTTCATTACCATGTTATTATATTCTTTATATTCTGTCCCTATACTATTTTACGGATCATTTATGAGTGGGTTATCCATGTTCCCTCTCTTTTCAATGTTTTCTAAAACCCTGCAACATAGCCGTTATGCTGCCGAATTTTCGTCTCAAAATCTCTCTCTCTTTTTCTAAAATTCTTTTATTTTATGAAGTGAATACTCAAAACTCTTTATTCTATAAGGGTATTCACATATATATCAAAATTTTCTATTTTAAATTCTGGTATTTACATACATGAGACCTGATTTCCTTTTCCGTGGGTTTAAAGTGACATAACGATCACGTCTTTAAAGCTGTTTTTAAAATGTTTTGACTATGAAATGAAACCCATTTATTTTATGCTATATGAGTTGTTTATGAAATTATTTATGATGATATATGTGGATCACATGATAATAAAGACAAATTAAGGGTGCACCCTGATAGCTCTTCAATGCATTGGGTAAAGACTTAATCTCTAGAGATAACCATTTTAACGATACCTTGGTGAATAACCTTGGTAGTTTTTTATGACACCTTGGGGATGGACCTTGGTGATACGGAAATTATTTTCTAAGTTAAATGTTGTAGAAACATATTCAAGTTATGAAACATGTTATTTTTATTATGATATGCCTCATGATCTCTTTCTCATGCCTTAAAGTTATTTATCATGACTTTATTGATGTATCTCAAGTTCACATGTAAAATGTTTCTCTTGTTTCCCTTACTGGGCCTTCTGCTCACCCTTTAATTTTATGTATGCTCCCAGGTTATGAGATGCTGTAATGAAATTAGGATGAACAATTAATAATCCTTTCAAGTGTTTAATAAGAATTTTTATGTCTTCATGTATTAAGTTCCTGGTTTCCAAGACACTAAACCTTAAAGATCCTCGATTTTGTAAAATGTAATGAAAAGTTATGTTATAAAAAGGCAGGATGCCATAGTGATGTCCAATATAGTATGTTATGATGATTATGTAATTATTTTCTAGGTTTATAATTACTTCTCATTCCTAAGTTACATTACCATGTTTCACAATTTTTGAATATGTATTCTTATTCTATAGTATAAGTTTTCTTTTATACTGATCCTTTTATGGTTCTATATTCCCATTCCTTTATCCATGATTATGATATCATACCTCCCAATTACCACATATATTTCCATAATATTATTCCATTAATCATTTAAATATTCACATGTTCATGTCTTCTCACATGTTTATGATCTAATGATAAATCATCAATAACTTGTTGATTTTTTATGTTAATGGGAGTTTGAGCTCATGATTTTCTTATATTTTTCATTTTCCTAGGTAATTGAAGAGAATATTATGTATGATATGTCTATAAGATATTCAAGCATGAAGAAATATTATGGAATAAATATATGTTTTGTTGTAAAATAACATGGTTATATAGCTAATCTCCAAATACATTAAACCTTTATGTTTCAGGATTGTGTTTTATTTATGAGATGTAATATATAATTTTGTGAAATTATCTAAAATATATGTATTTCATGATTAGGTCATCATATTTGGTATCAGTGTGGGGTTTAGTTATTTTTTGGGATTATGTTAAGAAGTTTAAGAGGATAATATTTAAATAAACATATTTTAAAATGAATATGTCATGGGATAATTCATTTTAGGATTGGTTTTTCATACTTATGTGATTTTTTAATCTAGTTTTATTAATAGATTATATTTTATAGCACACATTAATTATTTTGGTTTTGGTAAATAGATAGAAATGGTAGGAACCATTTGAACAATGAATATAATGGACAATGTAATGATTGTCCCAATGAATAATCAAACGAGATAAGATATAGTGTGAGAACCTTCATAGTTATGTTATCTTAGGTTATGTGTAATATCCTAAACCATGTAAATTTACCAAATAAACTATTTTTTCATCAAATATTTTATAATAAAATGACTACCATCCTTTAATATATATTTCAATATGCTAATTTATGAGTAATGTATTAACAAGATTGAAAAGTTATTTTTTGTTCATAAATGATCAAAACATGAAAAGGTAGTTTCTATTTTTTATTATTTGGAAGGTGAAAAACACTAATGGTGGACTTTGTATAAGAATATAAGGAAAAATAAAGAAAATGATTTCATGGAATAATAGGAGTTTAAGAAAATATTCTTCAATAAATATTTTCCTTGAACACTTCATGTCAAAATAGAGAGAGAATTCAATGAAAATAAAAAAATAAGGAAGAATATATTGGTTCTTATAGAGTAAAATTCATGAGAACTGTGAGGTATATCTCTAGTTTAATCATTGATCCTGAAAAAAATACAATTGATTCTCTAGTTTCTTAAAATAAAATATTTTAAAATCATTAGTGATTAGATACTTTGGTTTCTATAAGAAAATTTTCAATGTGAACTTTAGGTAGATATAGAAATCAGATACTCCAATTACTCTCATGGATTTAGGGATAAGAAAAGGAGATTATTTATTCATGGAATTTAAAATGATAAATATTATGGAGGAAAAAAAAATTAAACTTAATACATGTCAAAAATATAGTAGTAATCAACCATGGAATTGTCTTAAGGGAATGAGAAGAAGTTTTATATATGGTAGATGTCACACCTGAGTTTTCATTCCCATCCTTTGTTTCAAACTTTCTTTTAGTTCTTAGTTTTTCTCTGGGGTTCCAGGTTTAAATATGGTGTTTTGGTGTTCTTGATTTAAATTTTTATTCTTGGAAGTTTTGGGTGGTATTTGGCCTTTTCTATTGTTAGAGGGAAGGTACGAGAAAGGCGTGGCTTGAAAAATGAGTTTGTAACACTCCTAGTTTCATCGTTTTGTGGGGTATGTGTGTTTGATGGTCTATCCCCTTGAGTTAGATGAGTTTTAGGGTGAAAATGGTGTTTTTTGGGGACTTTTTCTTGGTCGCACGGTTAAGGCGCACAATTAGTTTAACCATACATTAAGTGTGCAGGGGGTGGCACGGTTTGCACACAGTTTAACTAACTATGTAACCAAAGTGTGCAGCCCATCCAATAATAGACAATGGCAAATTGCACGGTTTGTTCATGGTTTATTAAACCGTTCAATCTAACCATGAAATCCACTAGGGAAAAGGTATTTTGGGGTTTTTCCATCTTTTCAATTGGGGTTTATCCCCTTAAACCCCCATTCGATCTCCCCTGACCTAGATGCCTTCCATGGGGGGTTTTGGCACCTCTAAGCCCCTCCAAGTGGAATTCAAGGTGATTTCTTAGTGTTTATTCACCCAGATTGAAAGGTTAGGGATCCCTCATCCTTCTCTTTTGATTTTTCCCTTTTATTCTTCTTCTATAACCCTAGTGGACATGTTTGACTGATTTTCATGCCTAAGGTTGTTCAAAATTGGGGTTTTCTTCTTCTTAGGGTTCCTTTGGGTTGTTCTTGATTTCTATAACCCTTGATAAGTTACCAGTTACTCGAGATTGAAGAAGAAGTGTTTTGAGGTAGGATCCCTTTACATCTCTCATTTAAATTTAAGATTACATTGTTTTCTTGATTTTCGCACCTTCTTTAGTTGTTAAATAGTGATGTATCATTTTTAGAATATTTGTTTAATGTGAAATGAGGTTGTTTCTATTTGGTTTTAATTTTTTGAAATGGTTGGAATGGGTTTTTTCACATCAAGTGCTTGATAAAATTCCTAGTTGGCTCTTGTAAACATATTTTGGAACTGAGGTGGGTTTCTCAAAAGCATGCCTAAGTGTATTTTTGTTTTATAAATGGATTGTGCATGGTTATTTATGAAAAGGTTTGATATGAGAAAGTATTGTGAAGACCAATTAGCACTTTTGAAATGGTTTTATTGGAAATACCTTCTTGGATTAAGTCATTTCCCTTATTGGTTGATAAAGAAGTGGGAATGTCCTCAATTTGGGACTCCACTTATATGATAATTGTTTTAAGGCAAGGGAATACTCCTTGAGGAGATTGGGATGGTGCCGATTTTGTGACTTATATGATAGTATGTATGTATGGATTGTTGATTTATTTGTTTGGAACACCCCTTTGTGAACATGACATGGGAACCTAGAATAGCTACAAGGATTACTAAGAACAATTGATGCACTAGTTTAGTTTATGCACTAGCTAGTGGCCCATAACAGAGGGATATTTTTTTATTATTATTATGGGATTGGGCCACTCGGTCACACCAGCTAGGATGAAAATCAAGAATTTGGGGATTATGATGTAATTAAGTAGGGAATTCCTTCAGGATGAGTCACATGTATAGTATGTTCTAGTTATCCTCTGAGTTCCTAGGTATTCTCATTTTTCTCCAGCATTAGTACCATTAGCCTATTGCCCTCACTATGAGACCATATTCCTTATTCTTGGTTTTGGTGTTTTCTTGGTAACAGAGAATGTGTTGTTTTTGTTAAAAAGTTTTCAAGAAAAAGTTTTGAAATAAAAAATGTTCCCCCTTTATCACTTTAATGAAAAATGAACTTTTCCATTGGGACCTTTCCCCCCTTATTCTCTAAGAACCTAATTCCCCTTTATGAAAGGTAGCTGTTTTAAATTGTGAGGGAAATGGATTGTGATTTTTTTATTTAAAATGAGAAGTGTGAAAAAACATAGATTTATATAATGTATTTCAAACCTAAAATCAATATTTCTTTATTTAAAGGAAATGCATTAGGAATAGATTTATTTGGGCTTACCTACTGAGTTTTAATACTCACGCCTACAAATCTTTCTTATTTTTAGTTTCTTCTATAGGTTACATCTCAGGTTTGATCACCCCGGGTGATGGTTGGTTATGGGTTGGAGAGTGACCCTTGAGGTCACATGGATATGTTGTACTTATTAGGTTCAGTTTTCAGTTTTTCTCTGTAGTTTTGTTTCCATCTTATTGTATTTTTAGTTTCAGTGTAAATGATGTTCATATTGGAAATCATAATTATTATTTTGAGTAAATCCTTTATTATTCTACTACATTACTTTATATATATTGGGTGAAATCATTCCTATTAACACTCTATTGATTTTATTGGAACTTGTCTCCATCCTGGGAGGATTAGGAATGCCTCTCAGGCCTTACCACAGATCTGTTAAGTCAATAAAATTTCTTATGACTTTTCTATTTCTTTATGTTTTGAAAATCACAAACACTTTTTTCCTTAAAGATTATTTTCTTTATCTAAGGAAATTTATTTTCTTAAACTTTAAAATCCTTTTCTATGTTATGATTAAAGTTATTTATCTAAGCTTAACCACATTTTTCTTAAGACTGAAGTACCTTAAGAATAATCAGATCCTTATCTAAACCTCAAAACCTTACAGTTCCTTAGATACTAAGTCTCATTGTTTTTATACTTTGATTCTATCTGATTTAAGACTCCATTTTATCCGGATTTTATACTCCATGTTTCTTAGAAATTATGACTCCAAATTCTCAGAAATTATGATTCCGAATTCTCAGAAATTATGGCTCCGAATTCTTATAAATTCAGACTCTAAATTCTTAAAAATTCTGACTCTGAATTCTTAGAAATTCAGACTCTTAATTCTCAAAAATTCAGACTCCAAATTCTCAGAAATCCAGACTCTGAATTCTCCAAAATTATGACTCTGAATTCTTAGAAATTTAGACTATGAATTATCAGAAATTCAAACTCCAAATTCTCAGATATTCTGACTATGAATTCTCAAATATTCTAACTCCGAATTCTCAGAAACTATGACTCCATTTCTATTGAAAATTAGACTCCATTTCTATCTAAAATTAGACTCTGTTTCTATCCAAAACTAGACTCTGAATTTTTATTTTTCCAGACTTCGTTTATATATATATATTTAGACTTTGATTATTCATACTTTTTAAAGTTAATTTTCTTTCTTAAGATATTGTCCCAAATTTATCGAATTCTAGTTTACTTAATTTTCTTACACTTAAGAATGTTTTATTACATGAAATGATGTCGTAAAATCTATTTCTAACTAACCATTGGTTAAGTGACACCTATCCAGGTCCCTCTAAAATTTCAAGAAAAATATAACCGTTGGAGGAGGAGATGACCATTGGATTTTTTTCTATAAATACCCCAATAATTTGATGTTTTAGAGAAGAGTTAACAAATCTAGAGATTACATTATGTGATTTTGTGATGAGATTTCTAGAGAGAGAGAATCTCTTGCTTTGTGCAATCTGTGAACATCTTGTTCAGCTATGAACAACCTCTTTAGCCTAGTGTGACTCTGATTGTTTCTATGTACAATCAAGGGCTTCTGAGGATAGGAAGATAGAGGTACCGACTACCTTAAAGTTTTAGGGATTTTGGGGATATCAAGATAGATTCCGGTATTCCTATCGATGGATTAACCTGGTGTGGGTAAGACAGACTTTCTTGAAAGTATAAATCAAGGGACCTTTATACAAGGTTGTTGGATACTCTTCTCTTTGGGTTAAAATATTTCCTATTTGTTTAATTTATTTGTTACAAGTTTTTAATTCCACATTTTTTTGTTAAATAAAGAAAGTATAACTTTCTTATACTTTCTTATACTTGTATACTTTGATAAATAAGATTCTATACACTTTAAGGTAGAATCTTTCCCTAAGATAAACTTGTTTAAATTTATTTATGATAAACTTGTTTAAGTTTAGGTTCTTTATAATTGGACCTAGGCCATTCCAATTATATATTTGTTTAAGAACCAAATAGGGTTTGCGAATTCACCTTGTTTAACTTTTTTAAACATAGATTTTCTTAAGGATAAAAATGGAATTTTTTAAACCTATAATTCACCCCTATTGTAATTGAGCATCTACATCTAATTTTCGATCCTACAATTAGTATAAAAGGAGGTCTTTGAAATACTTATACTTATATATGAGTTTTCTTGATCAAAATTTCTTTCTTATCTTTAACAAGTTTTGTGGAAAAGTTATTTTGTAGTTTTCTTATAGAATGGAATGAATGGATTTTGGTTCTATAGACAATCTTAATCCTACCAAACCCCCAATTTTTGATGGTAATGATTATGAGTACTAGATAAATATAATGAATAATTTTTTTATAAACACTAGAGTGGATGATTTTTTCATGATCACTGGTGAATATAAGATTCCTGAAAAAGAAATCATAATTTTCACAAATTAGGAAAAAAAAGAATATCAACTAAATTACAATGTACACAATACTCTTTTATGTTCCATGACCAGGAATATCTATAGTCAAATATCTTCTTGTGAAGATACCAATAGTATTTGGAAGAAACTTGAATTTACACACTTTGTAACTTCAAAAGTGATAAAAACTAGAAGATATATGCTTAGAGATGAATATCATGGATTTATGTTTCCTTATGGAGAAACAGTTTGAAAAGTGCAACAAAGATTTATGACTATCATCAACAGTCTTCAATCGATGGGAGAAAAAAATACTTGATGATGATGTTTTTGTGGATAAGATAATTGATATCATTCCCAATGAGTGGGAATCTAAAAGGACAACTATTGATGAAAATAAAAAAGTATCTAACATTACTCTTGATGATTTATTTAGAACTCTTCTTCAGCATGAAACTAAAATAAAGAGAGGTGCTGATTTTAATAATAAGAATAATGGAAATAGAATCATTTCTTTTACTACTACATCTAAATCCAAGACTCCAGAAATGATAACTAGATCTAAAGATAAGAAAGTTATTATTATATCTAAATCAAGTGACATTGATTAGTCTGAAAATGAATTAGCCAATATTGATTGAAGGAGATGAACAAGATTGTGGGAAAAAAAGATTTTTAGTACAGATATATGAAGAAAGAAAGAAAGGACAAGAAAGATTTTTATGTAACTTGTTATGAATAAAAAAGGGTTGGACATATCAGACCTGATTGTCCTATGCTCAAGAGAAAAGAGAGAAAAGATAAGCATTCTGAAAGAAACAAAATGAAGTGCTAAAAATATAAGGATAAGAAAGTTCTGAAAGCTAATGACACCTTGAGTGCTAGTGGTGGAGAATCTTAAAATGAATCCTGGGAATATGGATCTTTTAGTTAGAAGAATATTGGTCTTATATCCAGATTACTTATTGAAAATCATTGTCTTATGGATAAGGTACACAATGCTGAATCTATAAACAATATTTCTTTAAATGCTAATTTTCCTAATGAAGAATATTATGAATCTTAGGATGAAGAATCTTCCTTAGAATAAAATAATACTCTAACTTCATTTGAATAAGTTTCTAGATTTTTTTAATTACTTGAGAATGAGAACTGTAAGATAAAAAAGAAGTTAAAAAAAGAAAATTCTAGAATTTTTATTTTAACAAAAGAAGTATTAGATCTTTCAAAAGATATTGATAAAAAAACTCTTTATTTTGAAAGTATTTCCAAAAAACCTTAAGGAAGTTAATTCTAAGAAGAATAAACTTTCTAAGGATCTTGAAAATGTTTTTTCTAAGAATTTTTTTTGAGAATAACTCAAACTATAAGACTTATAACTATGAGGATAAGATAAAATCCAAATTTTTTCCTTAAAGAAACTTTATAGAAAATTTCAATTTTGGAAGGATAAAATTTTATAAAATGAATTCAAATCTTCATCCTCTTATGAATAATTCTGGGTTTGGTTATACTCACTCAAAACCCATTTTTAGTCATAACTATTTTCCCCAAAGTTCTCCTTTTTGGACTAAGTGTCATTGCGGTGGACATTGGGAGAAAAAATGTTCTTTGAATAAAACCAAATCCTTAGGTTTTCATAAAGATTACTTTTCTAAGAAAATATGGATACTTAAGATTTTACTTTCTACAATTTCTGGATCCAAGAAAATTTAGATTCTGAAAGTCTAACTCTTTTACTTTCAAGAAAATAATGGAATTTACAACAAAAATACATGGTACATGGATAGTGGATGTTCTGAGCACATGAATGGTAACAAAAACTTTGAAAATATTATCAAGAGGAAAGGAGGAAAAGTAACTTTAAGAGATAATACTCAGGGAGAAATTGTTGGTATAGGTAACATTGTTCTTCTTGGAAAAACTTTAATTTCAAATGTTTTATTTATCAAAGGTCTTAAGAAAAACCTTATAATCACAATATAATTATGTGATGAAGGTTACCTTGTGAATTTTAGGAATGATAAATGCCTAGTACACAATTCCAAGGAAGAGTTTATTCTCTCCGATCATAGGCATGATAATGTTTATAAACTGAACTTAGAAGACCTTAGGATCCAAGATCGACCTTGCCTTAGTGCAGTAGAAGATCAATCTTGGTTATAGAATAGAATAACAGGACACTGTAACCTTAGGAACTTATGAAAAATCTCAAAGAAATAACTTGTTAAGGATCTTCCAGAGCTTAGATTTTATTATTCAAAAGTTTTTGATCCTTGTCAATATGGAAAAAAATATGTCAAGCTTTAAATCAATTAGTGAAGTCTCAACTTCCCCCCCGAATGGCCCGAAGACCTTCTTTTTATTTTATTATAGATAATCCCCCTTTTAAGGGTTGAAGGGGAACCCGTACATGACCCATAGGCCCAAGGCACAAGACTCGACATGACCCGCAATACATGACCCGAAGGCCCAGAGGCATACTGTGCCCATTACATGACCCGTAGGCCCAGCCCACTAGAACTTCCCCTCCCCAGCGTCTTAAATCATTGATCTCCTTAGATCCCCACCTTGCATTGCTGATCGGATAACATTGACCTATACAAAGCTGCACGGTGCCTGGTCCCGATGGCGGCTACCATACCCTCTCATTCTTCCAATCCGTTTAGCTCTGCATCTGGTGGCTACTACTCCTGTTTCTCTTATCCTCTTATGGGGCATGTTCTGTGTGAACTGGGCTACTCCGTGGTCTACATGACCTGAAGGCCCTGTGGCCCGAAGGCCTTTGATGACCCGAATGCCCTGGAGACCCGTAGGCCCAAACCGGTGGCCCGAAGGCCCAAATTGGGTGAATAGTTCCAACTGCTACAATACTGAATAGTAACTGCTACAGTATTGCTATAGTACCCTGGAAATTCGTCTCCACCCGGTTTTGAACCTGAGTCTCTTGGATTCCAAGCAGGAGCCCTTACCACTCGGGTACGGGCTCGTTGGCGTGAAGTCTCAACTTCTAATGCATTACAACTTGTGCATATGGATCTTTTTGGTCCAACACAAAATGGAAGTATTGGAGGTAAATACTATGTATTTGTTTTAGTTTATGATTACACTATATTTACTTGGGTCTATTTTCTAGCAAAGAAATCTGAATCCTTTTCTTATTTTAAATATTTTTCAGTTAAAGTTAAAAACGAGAAAAACTTTCCATTGATAAATATTCATAGTGATTATGGGAGAGAATTTGAAAACTTATATTTTGAAAAAATTTTAGTAATAAAGGCATTACTCACAACTTCTCAGCTCCTAGAACTCCTCAACAAAATGGTGTTTTTGAAAGAATAAACCAAATTTTTTAAGAGATAACTAAAACCATGTTGAGTGAATATTCTATTACTAAACACTTTTGGGATGAAGTTGTTAGTACTACTTATTATACTATAAATTTAGTTTTAATAAGACATTTTCTTAATAAAACACCTTATGAATTGGGGATTGGTCAAAAACCTAAAGTTTCCGACTTCATAGTATTTGGATTCAAAGTATTCATCTTAAATACAAAAGAAAACTTACATAAATTTACACCCAAATCCAATGAAGGAATTTTCTTAGGTTATTCCACTACTTCTAAGGCTTATAGAGTTTTTAACAAAAATTCCTATACTGTTGAAGAAACAGTACATGTTAAAATTGATGAAACTGATCCTTTTATTTTTAAACAACCCCAAACTACATCTTCGAATGTGTTTTCAAAAACTGATTATCAAACTTTGATGGAAGATTCTTCTAATAAGGAAAATACTCAAGAAAATGTTTCTAAAGTATTTACCCCAGAATATTTTTTACCTTATGTTGATGAATGGGTTTTACAAAACCCAAATTAGTTGTTTCTTAAGAATCATCCCAGTGATAGTATCATTGGTGATGTAAATCAACCTGTAAGGACTAGATGATATTTAATAAATGAAGTATAATATCTAGCATTCCTTTCCCAATTATAACCTAAAAGCACTAATGAGGATTTAGGAGATGATGATTGGATTAAAGATATGAAAGATTAACTAAATGAATTCTAAAGGAACAAAGTCCGGTCCTTAGTTGAAATATCTAAAGAAACTTTTGTAATTAGAGTAAAATGAGTCTTTAGAAATAAATGTGATGAAAATGGAATCATTTTAAGAAATAAAGAAAGATTAGTTTCTAAAGGCTTTAATCAACAAGAAGGAATAAACTATAAAGAAACCTACGCTCTAGTAGCTAGACTTGAATCTATTCGTATTCTCTTAGCCTTTGCAGCATTCTTTAATTTCAAAATTTTTCAAATGGACATGAAGTGCGCTTTACTTAATAAATATGTTCAAGATGAAGTCTATGTTTAACAACCTCCTAGATTTGAATACACAAAAAATACTGATTCATTTGCGAATCTTATGAAATATGAGTTTTAAATGAGTATGATGGGTGAGTTAAAATTTTTCCTTGGTTCTCAAATTTCTCAAAAACTAGAAGGGACTTATATATCTCAACATAAGTATATTAAAGATCTTATTAAGAAGTATGAATATGACAAAACTAAAATTATAATTACTCTAATTAGTACCTCAAATACTCTTGATCTTGATGAATCTGGGAAACCAATAGATCAAACATATTTTAGAGGTATGATAGGAAGTTTATTATACTTAACATCTAGTCATATAAATGTAATGTTTTTAGTATTCTTATGTTAAATATATCAATGCAATCTAAAAAAATCCCATTTAAAAGCATTGAAAATAATTTTTTTTCTATTTAAAGGAAACCATGGATTTATGAATTTTCTATTCTTATGGAAATGATTTTATTTTAAAAAGTTTTTTAGATGCTGATTTTGGTGGATGTAGAATGGATAGGAAAAGTACATATGAAACTTTTAATTTCTTAGGATACTCATTAGTTTCTTGGTCATTTAAGAAACAATACTTATTAACACTTTCCACTGATAAAGCTAAATATGTATCAGTTAGAAGTTGTTGTACTCAAGTGTTGTGTATGAAACATACACTCAGAGACTTTGGAATGAGTTTTACCAAAAAATAGACAATGTGTGATAATAATAGTTCTATTTCCCTAAGAAAAAACCTTTAACATCACTCTCGTGCAAATAACATAGATATTAGGCATCACTTTCTTATAGATCACACACTTAAAGGAGATATTATTTTACAATTTATCAGAACACAAGACCAACTTGCTGAAATTTTCAAAAATATTTACCCTCTGATAGATTTGAATACATTAAACAAAAGTTAGGAATGATAATCATAAGGTAATCATACATATTAACTTTTTTTTGAAATATATCTCCTTACATTAAGATACTATTTTTCATAGGGGGAGTACATATGTTTACTCTTTTATATTTACTTAAAATCTTCGTTAATTTTTTTTACAGAACTTAATTTTTTCCTTTCCCTAATAAAAAGATAGAAACAAAGAGAGAAATGAATACCACATATCAGTTATAATAGAAATTAAATTCACAAGAAGAATTTATCAAATCTCAAGAAGAAAGGATTCAATCTCTCTAAAAGAAGAAACAAGAGCAAAAAGACTTACTCAAGATGTACCAAGAAGATCATAAGGAGATAAAGTAGATGAAGGCTATCCTCAAGAAGCTTATGCCAGATAAGAATAAGGAAGATTGATTATCTTAAAAAAATATGATTTTTTGTTGTACTAAAGTATTTCATTCAAATTTAATGAAATATCTATATTATACTTTGTTTTGTATGCATCTTTTTCTAACCTTCAGGTGCCAATTTTTTTCCCTCCATTCCTTTTTGAAAATCACAAAGGGGGAGAACGAATTACTTCAAAAGAATATCATATTAAGGGGGATTTTACCCAAAATAAGAAATTTCTTATAAAAGGGGGAGCTTAATCTTAAAGAAAACTTTCTCAAGAAAAGGAAAGTCTATTTCAAGATAGTTTATTAAGCCAAAGAATATGATCCTTAAGGTGAAAAAACATAAGGGGGAGGTATTCACTAAGCCACAAATATGAGGGAGGTAATTTTTTTATTTCAATTTTTACAAACTTAATATTATTTTTTGAAAATTGGTTTGTGCTTTCCAAAAAGGGGGAGGTTGTTAAGTCAATAAGCTTTCTTATGACTTTTCCATTTCTTTATGTTTTGAAAATCACAATCACTTTTTCCTTAAATATTATTTTCTTTCTATAATGAAATTTATTTTCTTAAACCTTAACATACTTTTTTATGTTATACTTAATTTTATTTATCGAATATTAACCATATTTTTCTTAAGACTGAATTACGTTAAGAATAATCATATCCATATATAAACCTCAAAACCTTACAATTACTTAGATATTGAGTCTCAATGTTTTTGGACTCCAATTCCATCTGATTTTAGACTCTATTTTATCATGATTTTTGACTCCGAGTTTCTCAGAAATTCTGACTCTGAATTCTCAGAATTTCTGAATCATAATTCTCTAAAATTCTAACTTCGAATTCTCATAAATTCAAACTCTGAATTCTTATAAATTTAGACTCAAAATTCTTAGAAATTCAGACACTTAATTCTCAAAAATTTAGACTCCAAATTCTCAGAAATTCTGACTCAAAATTCTCAGATATTCTGACTCTGAATTCTTATATATTATGACTCTAAATTCTCAGGAATTCTGACTCCATTTATATCGAAAATCAGACTCCATTTCTCTATTTTTATCCAAAGACATACTCTGAATTTGTATTTTTCCAGACATTTTTTTATACATTACTCTGATTATTCATACTTGTTAAATTTACTTTTATTTCTTAAGATATTGTTCCAAATTTATTAGGTTCTAGTTTACTTAAGTTTCTTAAACTTAAGAATGTTTTCTTACATGAAACAATGTAGTACAATATGTTTTTAACTAACCGTTGGTTAAGTGAAACCTGTTTGGGTCCCTCCAAAATTCAAGGAAAATATGGTGGTTGAAGGAGGAGATGACCATTGTGATTTTTTCTTATAAATACCCAAATCATTTTATGTTTTAGAGAAGAGTGGACACATCTAGAGATTATATTCTGTGATGCTATGAAGAGTTTTCTAAAGAGAGAGACTCTCATTCTTTGTGTGATCTGTGAACATCTTGTTCAACCATGAACAACTTGTTTAGCCTAGTGCAACTCCAATTGTTGTTATCACTACTAAAAATATGGCTTTTATCAGTGCTTGAAAAGTGCATTAATAATGCTAAAAAAGCACTGTTAATCGAGGCGAAGATAAAGGGGGGTCCCTTTTATCAGTGCTAAAAAAATCACTGATAAAGACCCCTTTTATCAGCGCTAAAAAAAGCGCTGATAAAAGTTAAAAAAAAAATAATAATTTATATTCGGGGGGGGGGGGGAGCTTTTAACAGCGCTTGCCCCCCCTTTATCAGTGCTAGGCGGCCCCTCCCCACTCCCGCGCGCTGCCCTTCCTTACGCATCCCACACATGCGTGCACACTTCCTTGCTTCCACCCGAACTCGAACCCGCGACCTCCCCCTTACGCGCCTGCACCTTTACCACTAAGCCATACCATTTTTTTCTATTTAATGATATATCTATCTATTTATATATATATATAGTTATATTTATTTGTATATTAATATAGATTCATATTAATATAAATATATTTATTTATATTAATACATATATGTTTATTCATATATTAGTATATATATATTCATTTGTATATTAATATATATTTATATCTATTTATATATATATTTTTAGTAACCATTTTTTATCTGTATATTTATTTGTATATTAATATATATTTATAAGATTAGTTTTAAATACATTTATAAAACATGTTTTTTATGTGTGTTTATAAATAAAAAAATAAATAAATACATACATATATACAACACACACACAAATACACACACACACACACATATATATATTTACAAATAAATACATATATATATGTGTATTTGAAAAGCCATATAATGTTAAAATGACCATAACTTCTAATATAGAAGCCCGTTTCAACTCCACAACCAGTCAAATCGAAGAAAATGAAATAATCTTTGATATTATATTTGGTACAAGCCTAACAGACATTTGGATCAGAAGTTATACATGTTTGAATGTTAACAAATCGGGGTATCCAGACTAAAAACTCAGTTTTGGAGGATTTATGGGATTTTTTTGGGCTCAAAAAATGTGACAGAAGATTTTCTTCGATCACAGACGCGTAGATCTCGTCGCAGGCTTCAATTTGATATATAGTAGAGCTCAAACGGACACCCGAATCAAAATTTATGTCCGTTTGAAGTTTGAGTTACATTTTCAACTTATTTTAGATCTTTTATTAATTTTTTTTGATTTTTTTATCTTCAAATTGTTATTAAATGATTTTTAATCGATAATAATTAGCAAATTATTAATTAATATTTTTTTTAAATATTTTAAAGTAATTTTCACTAAATTTTTTATATATTAAATGTAATAGTCTATTTATACTTATCTAAAACCTATTTAAAAAATATATATTATATTTATATCAATATAAAATACCTATATAACAATATATTATTTTTCATGAAAAATTATTTTTTTTGAAACATAAAATTTATCAGCGCTAGGAAAAAGCGCTGATAAAGCCCCCCTTTATCAGCGCTACTAAAAAAAGCACTGTTAGGGGGGGGGGCTTTAGCATTGCTAAAAAAAAGCACTGATAAAGGGTTACTTTTAATAGCGCTTTTTTAGCGCTGTTAAAGGCCCCCCTTTATCATCGTTTTTTTAGCGCTGATAAAGGCCCCCTTTATCAGTGCTTTTTTTAGCACTGATAAAGGGGTAACACTTCCCTTGCCCGTTTTTGTAGTAGTGTATATACAATCGAGGGCTTCCGGGGATAGGAAGACAGAGGTGTCAACTACCTTAATGTTTGAGGGCTTGTAGGGATAACAAGATAGATTACGACATTCTTATTGATGGCTTACCCTAGTGTGGGTAAGACATAATTTCTTGAATGTATAAATCAATTGACCTTTATCCAAGGTTGTTGGATACCATTCTCTCTGGGTTAAAATATTTTCTACTTGTCTTCTTTCTTTGTTACAAGTTTTTAATTTTTCTGTTTTTTGTTAATGAAAGAAATTATAACTTTCTTATACTTTCTTATACTTTTATACTCTGATAAATAATATTCTATATGCTTTAAGGTAGAATATTTCCCTAAGATAAACTTGTTTAAGTTTAGGTTCTTTATAATTGGACCTAGTCCATTACAATTATACCTTTGTTTAATAACTAAAGAGGGTTTGTGAATTCACCTTGTTTAACTTTGTTAAACATATATTTTATTAAGGATAAAAACTAAATTTTTTAAACCAACTATTCACCCCCTCTTATAATTGAGAATTTACATCTATTTTTCAATCCTACAGGATCAGATATGGTGATCGGTTTAGGGCTGACCTGGGTTTGTTCGTGAAAAAATGGTATCATAGAAGGTTATCTCTTTAGAGAACCTTGCGGTTCAGAGTGCCCTCTATTATTTGGGGATGTCAAGGTAGATGAGGTAGGATTCTTGGTATTTGAGAGGTAGGAACGTGAATGACATCATGAACCCTTCGTAATGTCCCAAAATTTCTATATATATATATATATATATTTTAAAAATTATATGGAATTATTTCGAGACCGCACGCTTTAACGAAACAAGATTCCAAGGCCCGGTGAGATTGGAATTGTCACGACCCGTCCTCGGGGCCCGTGCCGTGACTACCCCAAGCCTGCCTTCCATAGGACAGGGGCTGGCGACTAGCACCAAAGGCGTAAAATCCCAATAAATGGGAAGGAATTGTCTTTATAAAAGAAAACAAGCACCACAAAGTACAAGCAGAAGCAAAACACTAAGTACAAAAGAAAAGCTGAAAAGTAAATGGGCCAGAATACAAACCCAAAAGAAAGTACGACTACAACTGAACAAGGTACAACAGCAAAAAGACAAACAGCTGGAAGTAGGAAGCATCTCCTAGGTCGTCCTCCTCGGATCCTACCTGAAGGGTAGGTACAGATGGCGCAGCTCCTGGTCATCCACCACGGATCCTACCTGAAGGGCAGGTACAGATAGCCTCCTCCACGCTCTCGTCCGTCAACCTCCTCTGTGAGTCGTCACGTCGCGTAGTCCACCTCCGGGTACTGACTCGTCGTGTAGTCCACTTCCGGGTACTGACTCGTCGTGTGGTCCACCTCCGGGTACCGTCCAGTCCTCGAACACTCGGCCTCCGCCAGCACTTCCCATCGTCTGCAACCAACACAACGAGGTGCGGGCATAGCCCGTGCAGGGGTGAGTATAACGATACTCAGTAGGGACCCCGAGACCCTCAAGGTCTCACTAAACCAACAAGGATAACCACAAGAAGATCTCAACAGATAACCTCTACTTAGATATGTGCCCATACATATACCTAAGTTATCAAGTAACTCATCTCAATCATGAGGAAACACAAGAATTGTGAAATCAACGGATAACCACTACCCAGGTATATGCCCATACATATACCTAAGTTATCAAGTGACTCATCTCAATCATGAGGTAAACACAAAGGTCAAAAGTCTCAGCTCAAACCAGGATTTTCATTATCGAAACCGTAACTGCTGAAGAGCTCCGTCTCTGGAGTGTATAGTGGTCCTGTCACGACTCCGAGGTACTGCTCACTAACCTAAGACTGCTGAGGTGCTCCTCCTGTCGAGTACCGCGGGTCTGCGGCCAACTACCGGGCGCTCCGTCCGCTGTGGGTCTGTCGCCAAATACCGGGCGCTCCCCCCAATATCCTACAGAGGTACTCCTCCTGTCGAGTACCGCGGGTCTGCGACCAACTACCGGGTGCTCCGTCCGCCGTGGGTCTGTCGCCAAAATACCGGGCGCTCCGTCCACTGGGCTAGTCGACTCACTCCAAGTCGAGTCGGTCAAGCAGTCGTCAGGTCTCAGCCGGCTACACGGTCTCCGTACTCCGCACGCTCATCTCCAGGAGGGTCCGCTTCACGAGCTACTGGTCGATACTCCAAGTATCACAAAGTCCCGCAAAGAGGTATCTCAAAGGACCACCTCGTCATAGGGGTCTCAACGCAACAGACAACGCGTCAATCGGACGCCCGGTCTGTGAGTTATTAGCCTTTTCGTCCCAGGGGCCCGGTTGGTTTCGTGTGCGAACCAACCCGGCCACTATACAACTGCATCCAAAACTCGGGCAGAGGATGCCAAAAGTTCCGTATCGTCAACAGGAACGCAACGCGGCAGATGGCGCGTCAATCGGACGCCCGGTCTGGAAGTTATTGGCTTTCTCGTTCCGGGGGCCCGGTTGGTTTTTAAGTTAAAACCAACCCAACCACACTCCTACGGTATCCAAACCTCGAGCGGAGTAATCCAAAAGATCCGTCTCACTTAGAGGAATTCAACAAAGCTGACGGCACGTCAATCGGACGTCCGTAGCTCAAGATATGAGCATTTCCGCTCCGAGGGTCTGGTTGGTTTCGTGTACGAACCAACCCGGCCAAACTCAAAGTAATCTGAAACCTTGAGTGTGATATACCGAAACGACCGTCTCGATCAAAGGATCGCGTTTCTGCTGACGACGAGTCGTTTGGAGGCCCGTATCTCAAGTTACAGGCATTTGACCGAAAACGGTCCGAAGATGGGGGTCTGGGCCCGGGCCGACCCGGGCCGACCCCCCCCTGGGTCGACCCGAACCAGGTCGGCCCGACCCGGGTCTGACCCAGCTGGACCGGCCCAGCCGGCGCGCGGCCTGGCCTGGCCTGGGCGCGACCCGGCCGAACCGGCGGGTCGGCTCGGCGACTACGGCCGAGCCGAGGGCGGGGGGCGTGCTGCCCCCACGGATGAGAAGCGCGGCCCCTCGTGGGGCCGCCCCAAGTCAACCGGATGCGGCGGCTGGGTCGCGTCCCTCCACCGGTTCCGCGCGGCCGCGGAACCGCGTCGCCACCGCGGCTTCAGCCGCGACGGGTTTTGCCGGCGGCGCGCCGGGTGCCGCCGCCGCCTGGAGGCCAGCCGCTGCCGGCCGCCGCCTCCGACTGCCGGCGTCGCCGCGCCGGCGTGGCGCGCCAGCGGGAGTTTTCGCGGGCCACCGGACGCGCTTCGGTGGTCCGTTTTGTGTGCGGTCTTCGCCAGTGGTCCTCCCGGGACCCGATCTTCACTTCGAGGCTCTCAAATCGCCTTCACGGCCCGCTCCGTCTCCACCCGTCAATCCGCACGTCAAACGAAACGTGTCGTCTTCGCAGTTCTCTGGCGCGGCGTGCTGGCGCCGCGCCCCTTTGTTGTGGCCCAACTCCGTCCGCGGATATCTTCGGGTTTCTTTGACGTGGCGCGACGGCGTCGCGTGCTTGTTCTTCCTTTCACGGCGCGGCGTGACGGTGCCACACATATCTTCTGCATGAAACCGCATGGTGCGACGGCACCACGCTTTCTCATACCAACCACATGAAATCAACACGAAAATAAGGAGGAGGGTCGGCCGTGTTTGTGCGGTCCGACCCCCTCGCGTTATTCGATAACAAATGGTTTTAATCCACGATCATCATCAAGTTGGTATTCACGAACAAATATAAATAATTGAATACAAACCCCTACCTTGGGTATAAGCCGATCGGATGGAGGCATCGTCGTTTGAGGTTCGTCGCGGGATGGCGTCGCGAGGATGACGACGTCGAAGGGGGACGTCGGCGTTCGTCCGAATCGAGGGAAGGCGAAGCCGTCGTCGCTTCCTACCCAATTCCACTTCCGAGCTTGTTCGTCGATCCGTTGACGATGAAGGGGAAGAAGAAGATCCGTTGAAGAGTCTCGCTGCGGAAGGGGAGAAATTCCGTGGAAGGAAAACGAGCGTTCTTTGTCAGAGGTGGCGCGTTCTTCGCGTTCTTCGCGTTCTTCGTCCAAGAACGAAGAAATCCCCCTCTGCTCTCCCAAAGGTTTTTACACAACACAAACCTCTCAACAAAAATAAAATAAGTCCTCAACTTATTTTATTATCAACTTAAGAATTTGAAAAACAAAAGATAAGAAACGAACAATTAATTCGAAGAATTAATTGTAAAACTTAACTGCCCAATTAAATTGGGGCGTTTCTTAACCAGAAAAACGCACGGTTGACTTCTTTTAATAGGGGGTGCAGGTGCTTTACTTAAGAAGAAAAGAAACGGTGGGGCTCGTGCGGGCCCCACCTCACAAATATCCTACCAAGTGGGTAGGATATTTTGAATTGCACCCTATCTGCTTCAACCCAGCTTAAGAATCTTTTAAGTGGTATTTAAGTGGCTTTAAGTGAAATAAAATAAAATAAAATTGTCATAAAACTTTATTTTATTTCTTAACTTAAACCCCCAAAAAAATTAAAAAGCACAACCGAGCAAACGCAACTCCGAAAGAGGCGTTTCAAAGCAAAAACCGGTGCTGCGATTTCATCGGTGCCCTCAGAATTCGATTCCGAGCACCAGTTCAAAAGTTAGAAAAACCCACTTGTTCGTTCACTGAACGTACCCGAGCCAAACTTCGGAAATTGATTCCAGGCACACTGGGCCTCCGAATCAGGCGCTGTCAGAAACTGCGTTCTTGTAAAATTCCAAAGAAAATTTAGGAAAAAAATTTCCCTTGAAATTTCCAGGTCTTTACATTACTCCCACCTCAGGGATTTACGTCCTCGTAAAGCTTTATCACAAACTAAGGTCACTAAAGCGGTAGAATGCATGCATCTGAGCCTTTCGCTCCCATTTGCTCACCTGGAGGTTCCCGTACTGTCAAAGAAAGTGCACCCAAGGAATCGATCGTCCCCGTAGGACCACCCCTGTCGATCCTCGATCCCCACTGGAACCTCTGTGCATGTCGCCCTATCATCGACGTCCAACTCCCTGAGGTCGATGATGTGCGAAGAGTCGAGCACGTATCTCCTCAGTTGAGATACGTGGAAGTCGTCGTGCACCAGGTGCAACTAAGGTGGATGGGTCAAGCGGTAAACCACCTCGTCTACCCAGTTGAGGACCTAGAAAGGTCCGTTGAACCTCGGAGATAACTTGCCTCCCTGGCCACATCTCTGTAACCCTCGTCGAGGTGAGACCCGTATAAGGACGTGATCGTCATCCTCGAACTCCAGAGGTCTCCATTTTCTGTTAGAACTGGAACTCGAAACGACTTCCGCTACGAGGGTAAGGTTGACCGAATCAAGAGTGACCGGTCGCACCCTCCTATGAAAGAGATTATCCTGTGATGCCTGGGGTTTCGTTTTCGTCGACCAAGGAAAACCCATCCCGACGTTTGCCTAAAACCGTTAATTTGAGTATGAACAGTTATTGCCCATTCCATACTCAAACTAACGTCATAAGGCCTCGATGCTGCCACCAAGAGATTCCAACTGGAACTCTCACCTCGAGGGTCTGACCACACCGTCGGCGTAAGTGTGATTATCGAGTCTCCTCCCAAGGTATCTCCAGATGTGAGGGTCAAGTCCACGGCTTACGGAAACTCTAGATCTGGGAAAAGATTGTAAAATCAAGGAATGATTCATATCGACATCTGTTACTACAAAAGCTAGTAGTGGACACAAACTATCCCTTGAATCATTTTTATAGCCATTGGGTCACACTCCTTGACCGCAAGCATCACACTATTCCCCCTCCCTCCAGCTCCCTGAGCCTGGCGGGGATAACTAAGGCGGGTGGTTTTAGCATGTTAAGATGTACACCACCTCATACTGCTCTCATAGTTTTGCCTCCACGTCTGCCGCTTCGCAGACTCAACTCTATTTTAAGCTTCCTCTTCTTTAACATTTAACATGCCCGAGTCTCTAAGACTGGCACTGGTTTCCTGTTTCTTACTGCACTGTGCAGTCTTCATCCGCTCCTGGATGAACTGCACCTCCTTTGCATACGATCAGGAAGAGCTGCTAAAATTTCTCCTTTGCCGAAAAGAGAAACCTGGTCTCATCCCCTGGATGAACCACATTCATTGCCTAATACAGTCAATCCCAACATGAATGATGCATTCATGCCATGGATGACGTCGTAAGGCCTCGACATAACTACCAAGAGATCCAACTGTCACTCTCACCTCCAAGGGTCGAGTCACACTGTCGGTATCAGTGTGAGGTCACTGGGTCTCCTCCAGTAGAAATCTCGAAAGTGAGGGTCATGTCAACAGTCTTAATCGGGACCACTCAGTATCAACCAAACAAAAAGACAGGAAAGCAAACAAAGATAAGTGTCTTTTTATTATTGCAGCTCATAGTACAAAGACACGAATACAAAAGCAACATGGAACTAGAAGTACAAAGGACGTATCCACTAGTTCCTCTCCTGTACACCTGCTCTCGGAGCTCCATGACCATAGGCCTCAGCTGCCTGAAGCTAAGCTCTCCCATGTCCTCCTATCCCCTGCGGTCGGGGTGGGCCTCTTGGTGGTGGTGGCAACATCCCGAAGCGTCTTCCACCTCCAGATGCATGGCCAGCTCCTCTGCCATGGCCTCCTGCTCCTTGCGGTCCGCCTTGATTGAACCTCTGCCTTTGCCTCGGAGGTTCTTCATTTAACTTCTGGTCATCTGCAAGGCAGGTCGGACAGTCACGTTCCATGTGACCAATTCCGCCGCAGGAGTAACACTGTCCACTCTCGGCACGTCTGGCTCTGACTCCACCCCGGTTTCCCCGCACAACTGAACCTGAGTCATGTAGTCGGCCACCGGTAGGTCTGGTCCTCTTGGACCTCTGCGTCATCTGTCTACTGTCTGCTGCAGAAGACTCTGCCGCAAGCCGGCTAGTGGTGGGTCCTGTTGCTGGAGACTGCTCAGCAAGGAAACTCTCCACTAAGAGGACTCTCTCCAACACCCCTGTCTGTGTCGAAAAGCTGTGAGAAACAACATAAGCTCTAATCTCTCGCCTGAGCCCCTGATCGAAGGTTCGGGCCCTGAAGAACGGGTCCCGTACCATATCTGTGGAGTAGAGTGAGAGGTATGTGAATCTCGCCGAGTACTGCGCCACTAACATGCTGCCCTGCCGCAGCTGAAGTAGCTCCTGTATACGCACCGCTCGAAGGGTGGATGGTACAAACTCTGCCCAGAACAGGCTCTCGAAGTCTGCCCATAGAAGTGTCACCTCGTCATGCATCTAAAGCATTAGGCTCCACCATCTGCCTGATGCTTCCTGAATAAGGCTGGCAGCTAGGATCACCATGAAATCTGTCGGCGTCCCCACTAGCCTGAAGACTCTCACCACAGCCTCCAGCCAATCCTCAGCCACCTGCGGGTCCGTCCCTCCCTGGAACCTGGGTGGCCTCTAGAGCTGGAACTCATGTAGTGTGATCAAGTGACGTGCATCCTCTGCTGATGGGGATGGTGGCATCGGTGGCCCAATGGGTAGTAGTACCGCTGGTGCCTCCGCTGGTGCCTCAACTGGGATAGGGACCTGTACTGAGGCCTCGTCGCTCAGCGGGCTGTCAGTACGTACCACTCTCGGGGCTCTAGCTGGTCGTCCATGGGGAGGCATCCTGAAAGAAACAACATGACACGATCAAAAGATTATACCTGGTGAGCTGACCTGGTTTGAGCTGACATTTAAATAAAACTTCTGGAAAACACACACGCAATCAGTGTTTTCGTGCACAAAGTCAGAAATCAGTTGTCAGGGTCCTGGTGTATGGATACGTCGGCCGCCCGCACCAACACTGGACTCCCTGAAATGAAAACCACACTCGGTACTCTTAACACGATTGCTTCACAGAAGGAAACATCAGAGTTATAAGTTCTGCGGTAGAACCGAACTCCTTTGATACCAATTTGTCACGACCCGTCCTCGGGGCCCGTTCCGTGACTACCCCAAGCCCACCTTCCATAGGCCAGGGGTTGGCGACTAGCACCAAAGGAGTAAAATCCCAATAACTGGGAAGGAATCGCCTTTATAAAAGAAAACAAGCACCACAGAGTACAAGCGGAAGCAAAACACTAAGTACAAAAGAAAAGCTGAAAAGTAAATGGGCCAGAATACAAACCCAAAAGAAAGTACGACTACAACTGAACAAGGTACAACAACAAAAATACAAACAACTGGAAGTAGGAAGCATCTCCTGGGTCGTCCTCCTCGGATCCTACCTGAAGGGAAGGTACAGATGGCGCAGCTCTTGGTCATCCACCACGGATCCTACCTGAAGGGCAGGTACAGATAGCCTCCTCCACGCTCTCGTCCGTCAACCTCCTTTATGAGTCGTCACGTCGTGTAGTCCACCTTCGGGTACTGACTTGTTGTGTAGTCCACTTCCGGGTACTGACTCATCATGTGGTCCACCTCCGGGTACCGTCCAGTCCTCGAACACTCGGCCTCCATCAGAACTGCCCATCGTCTGCAACCAACACAACGAGGTGCGGGCATAGCCCGTGCAGGGGTGAGTATAACGATACTCAGTAGGGACCCCGAGACCCTCAAGGTCTCACTAAACCAACAAGGATAACCACAAGAAGATCTCAACAGATAACCTATACTTAGATATGTGCCCATACATATACCTAAGTTATCAAGTAACTCATCTCAATCATGAGGAAACACAAGGATTGTGAAATCAACGGATAACCACTACCCAGGTATATGCCCATACATATACCTAAGTTATCAAGTGACTCATCTCAATCATGAGGTAAACACAAAGGTCAAAAGTCTCATCTCAAACCAGGATTTTCATTATCGAAACCGTAACTGCTGAAGAGCTCCGTCTCTGGAGTGTACAGTGGTCCTGTCACGACTCCGAGGTACTGCTCACTAACCTAAGACTGCTGAGGTGCTCCTCCTGTCGAGTACTGCGGGTCTGCGGCTAACTACCGGGCGCTCCGTCCGCTGTGGGTCTGTCGCCAAATACCGGGCGCTCCCCCCAATAGCCTACAGAGGTACTCCTCCTGTCGAGTTCCACAGGTCTGCAGCCAACTACCGGGCGCTCCATCCGCCGTGGGTATGTCGCCAAAATACCGGGCGCTCCGTCCACTGGGCTAGTCGACTCACTCCAAGTCGAGTCGGTCAAGCAGTCGTCAGGTCTCAGCCGGCTACACGGTCTCCGTACTCTGCACGCTTGTCTCCGGGAGGGTCCGCTCCACGAGCTACTGGTTGATACTCCAAGTATCACAAAGTCCCGCAAAGAGGTATCTCAAAGGAGCACCTCGTTATAGGGGTCTCAACGCAACAGACATCGCGTCAATCAGACGCCCGGTCTGTGAGTTATTAGCCTTCTCATCCCAGGGGCCCGGTTGGTTTCGTGTGCGAACCAACCCGGACACTATCCAACTGCATCCAAAACTCGGGCAGAGGATGCCAAAAGTTCCGTATCGTCAACAGGAATGCAACGCAGCAGACGACGCGTCAATCGGATGCCCGGTCTGGAAGTTATTGGCTTTCTCGTTCCGGGGCCCCGGTTGGTTTTTAAGTTAAAACCAACCCGACCACACTCTGACGGTATCCAAACCTCGAGCGGAGTAAGAAAAAAGATACGTCTCACTTAGAGGAATTCAACAAAGCTGACGACACGTCAATCGGACGTCCCTAGCTCAAGATATGAGCGTTTCCGCTCCGAGGGTCTGGTTGGTTTCGTGTACGAACCAACCCGGCCGAACTCAAAGTAATCCGAAACCTTGAGTGCGATATACCGAAACGCCCGTCTCGATCCAAGGACCGCGTTTCCGCTGACGGCGAGTCGTTTGGAGGCCCGTAGCTCAAGTTACGGGAATTTGACCGAAAATGGTCCGAAGACGGGGGTCTGGGCCCGGGCCGACCCGGGTCCGACCCAGCTGGACCGGCCCGGCCGACGCGCGGCCTAGCCCGGCCTGGGCGCAACCCGACCGAACCGGCGGGTCGGCTCGGCGGCTACGGCCGAGCCGAGGGCGGGGGGCGTGCTGCCCCCACGGATGAGAAGCGCGGCCCCTCATGGGGCCGCCCCGAGTCAACCGGACGCGGCGGCTGGGCCGCGTCCCTCCACCGGTTCCGCGCGGCCGCGGAACCGCGTCGCCGCCGCAGCTTCAGCCGCGACGGGTTTTGCCGGCGGCGCGCCGGGTGCCGCCGCCGCCTCCGACCGCCGGCGCCGCCGCGCCGGCGTGGCGCGCCAGCGGGAGTTTCCGCGGGCCACCGGACGCGCTCCGGTGGTCCGTTTTGCATGCGGTCTTCGCCAGTGGTCCTCCCGGGACCCGATCTTCACTGCGAGGCTCTCAAATCGCCTTCGAGGCCCGCTCTGTCGCCACCCGTCAATCCGCACGTCAAACGAAACGTGCCGTCTTCGCGGTTCTTTGGCGCAGCGTGCTGGCGCCGCGCCCCTTTGTCGTGGCCCGACTCCGTCCACGGATATCTTCGGGTTTCTTTGACGCGGCGCGACGGCGTCACGTGCTTGTTCTTCCTTTCACGGCGCGGCGCGATGGCACCGCGCATATCTTCCACATGAAACTGCATGGTGCGACAGCACCACGCTTTCTCGTACCAACCACAAGAAATCAACATGAAAATAAGGAGGAGGGTCGGCCATGTTTGTGCGGTCCGACCCCCTCACGTTATTCGATAACAAATGGTTTTAATCCACGATCATCATCAAGTTGGTATTCACGAACAAATATAAATAATTGAATACAAACCCCTACCTTGGGTATAAGCCGATCGGATGGAGGCGTCGTCGTTCGAGGTTCGTCACGGGATGGCGTCGCGAGGATGACGACGTCGAAGTGGGACGTCGGCGTTCGTCCGAATCAAGTGAAGGCGAAGCCGTCGTCGCTTCCTACCCGATTCCGCTTCCGAGCTTGTTCGTCGATCCGTTGACGATGAAGGGGAAGAAGAAGATCCTTTGAAGAGTCTCGCTGCGGAAGGGGAGAAATTCCGTGGAAGGAAAACGAGCGTTCTTCGTCAGAGGTGGTGCGTTCTTCGCGTTCTTCGCGTTCTTCGCATTCTTCGTCGAAGAACGAAGAATTCTCCCTCTGCTCTCCCAAAAGTTTTTACACAACACAAACCTCTCAACAAAAATAAAATAAGTCCTCAACTTATTTTATTATCAACTTAAGAATTTGAAAAACAAAATATAAGAAACGAACAATTAATTCGAAGAATTAATTGTAAAACTTAACTGCCCAATTAAATTGGGGCGTTTCTTAACCAGAAAAACGCACGGTTGACTTCTTTTAATAGGGGGTGCGGGTGCGTTACTTAAGAAGAAAAGAAACGGTGGGGCTCATGCGGGCCCCACCTCACAAATATCCTACCAAGAGGGTAGGATATTTTGAATTGCACCCTATCCGCTTCAACCCAGCTTAAGCAGCTTTTAAGTGGTCTTTAAGCGGCTTTAAGTGAAATAAAATAATATTGTCATACAACTTTATTTTATTTCTTAACTTAAACCCCCCAAAAAATTAAAAAGCACAACCGAGCAAATGCAACTCTGAAAGAGGCGTTTCTAAGCAAAAACCAGCGCTGCGATTTCATCGGTGCCCTCGGAATTCGATTCCGAGCACCGGTTCAAAAGTTAGAAAAACCCGCTCATTCGTTCACTGAACGTACCCGAGCCAAACTTTGGAAATTGATTCCAGGCACACCGGGCCTCGGAATCAGGCACCGTCAGAAACTGCGTTCTTGTAAAATTCCAAATAAAATTTAGGAAAAAAATTTCCCTTGAAATTTCTGGGACTTTACAAGAATAGAATTTTGAACTTTTTTTAGTTCACTTAAGTAAACGTGCGAGTGTATTTTTATAAATTTTGAACCGGTGATCAAATAAAGAATATAAGGTCACCCTTGAACTTGGAATGCCATGATTCGTCTAGAAAGGACTTAACTTCAACCAACAAGGGTCGGACAAAAAACTTATTTTTCATACTTTTCCAAAAATAATAAAATAACTTAAAAAAGTTATTTTATTTCTTTTCTCAACTGTTGAGTAGAGGATGAAAACGTTGTGGTGCGGCGATGAGGTGGTAACGAGGAACTTTAAAGAAAACTCATAATGACACATTTTTGTGCAAGCATAACAGCTATGATAGTTCATAAATTAAACAGTGTAACAACACGACGTCACAACATAACAAAAATGATGCAATGTGTTTTTATTTAATATCACGTTGGATAAATCAGTTGGTGGAATTTACTCTAATGAAGAATGTAGAACCTCTATCTATCTTTCCATCCAATGACGAATGCTATTGATGAATGCCAGCAAAACAGATTCGAGAGATGGCGAACGACGATGAATGCTAACGGAGTGAGGATTGACGACAACTTGAAGCTTTATCCCTCGTCAGGGATGGATCCTCAAACCAAGTAGGGGTTTTCTGATTAAATTATTTTCCTCGTTATTTTTCTAAAGAGAAAAATGAGGTCAACCCATGAACAGGTTGACCCACAGATCATTCGTTGATGCGGGAGGGTGTCCTTTTCTTGTGTTTCTACAACAGGATTGGTATATTGTTGATATAATGTTATCCCCAAACCTCCCTCTGCTTTAAGCTTCTAACGCGGAGGGCATGGTCCGACATGTACAAGGCCCGACCCCCCTCTGCCTTATGTGTTCTTGATCAACGAACATTCTAAATGGTATAAATACAACTTTAAGACCCTCGTAGGGAAGGCAGAAACCCGAGAGGCCTGAGGGCATAAGCGGTTTTGAAATCAAACCAACAGAGTAGACCTACTGGGCCGTGGAAGGTGTCGTCGGTGCGACACCACCGGTGCGACACCACCAACGCAGCACCACTGGCATGACGGCGACCGGCGGTGCCAACCGGCACCACATCCAGGTGGAACGGTCGGCCCTTGCCAGTCGCACAGGAAAAGGTGGAACGCTTGGAGCACATTGCGGTGGAGGAGGCCATGACCCGTCATTTGCGGCGGTCGACTAGACGTGGTACCAGCCTAGCGCCATGTAGAAGGGAGTTTCCCGCTCCTTGTGGGCCACATGAAAATAGAGGGGGGTGGCTGGATGAACTAGCCGCACACACCCCAACTAGACTGGGCCACCTGAGTAGCTTGACTAAACATTTGAGCCGGTCCGCCTTAGCAGACTAGGATGACAGGATAAAAACCGGGCCGCATGGTGGCCCGGGCTAGGAAAAGAGATTGGCCCTCCAGGGTGGGTCGAGCCGGATAAATTTTGGGTCATTGGGTGACCAAGAATACTGGACCCATGAACAATCTTGGCTGGGTCCAGTAAGGACCAATGGGCCAGGTAGACAAGTCGAGTCATGCGGGACCCCGGGCTGGGATTGGTTGGGTCGGTCCGACTGAGTCAGACCGGGCCCAGACGCAACCGACCCCTTTATACTAAAAAACCCATATCTTTCAAACTAGACATTCAATTGACAATTTGTCTGTAGATTTGGGACACTCTCAATGAGAAAGTCCTTCTAAGATACTCTACTCGAGTTTTGGTAGTGGTCGGCATATGGCCGGGTTGGATTGGACTCGAATCCAACCAGACCCTTTTTATAAAAATGCCCATATCTTACAGACTGGGCATCTGTTCAACGCGCCATCTGTTGCATTGGGACCCTTACAATGAGATGATCATTTAGGTTAATCTATATGGTACTTCTTGGAAGTTGAGGTATGACCAATGGATTTAGGAGCAGATCCTTCAGAAATCAAGTGTGCTAAGTGCAGGAATCTAGTGGCTAGTTGTGACGTGAAGAATGAAGAGAGACCCTTTGTGGATCAGAATAAGAGTGACCCTTAGTGGATCAAAAAGAGAGTGAAATTTTTTGGATCAGTAGTAGTGTGACCCATCGTGGATCAAACATAGAGTGACCCATCATGTACTATCACCAGAGCGACCCTCTGTGGATCAGCAACAAAGTGACCCTTCATAGATCAGTAACAAAGTCTCTCAACAGAATAAGATGATCTAGCTTTAAGACTAATCATCTTCACTTCTGTACTTATACCTGGTGGGATCTGTGTCTTTTTCTTTGTACTTCACTTTGAGATCTTGCTTTTTGGTATTTTTCCTTTTTTAATTTCCGTGAGACCCGAGTTTCTCTCGGGGTTCCTACTATGTTTTGTTACACTCACCTCTGTACAAGATTCACCCGCACCTATTGTGTCTTGTGCAAATGACATACAACTTTTACTAGGACTTTGGGGAGCCAGGTCTAGACGGTGCTCAGACGTGGATTG
This sequence comes from Viscum album, assembly GCA_963277665.1. Lineage (NCBI taxonomy): Eukaryota > Viridiplantae > Streptophyta > Magnoliopsida > Santalales > Viscaceae > Viscum > Viscum album. The sequence continues at coordinate 1,873,441,105 of OY728157.1, read as the reverse complement.
ATAGACGTGGTATGATTTAGTGACATATGAAAATGAGCTGTAGCTACCCTTCAGATAAGATCCTTGGTGGTCAACCTCTGGAGCTTGTACTTCTTTTTCTGTACTTTCCTTTCAATTGGCCTTGTATTCTGGCCCCTTTACTTTCAGTTTATACCTTTTAATCTCAGTGGTGGTACTTTTTGGTGGTTGTACTACTTTCTTTCCTTTATGGTTTTCTTTGTGCAGTATGTCCTATCTATGCGTGTACAGGTTTGAAGGCAATGCCTTCCCTTTTTGGGATATGCCTTTCCAGTGCTAGTAACCAACTCCTATCCTATGGAAGGTGAGCTTAGGGAAGTCACGACATAGGCCTCGGAGTACAGGTCATGATAAAGTGGTATTAGAGGGTGGTCGGTTCTACCAGAAGAACTAAGAGTATGTATTTTTTATGGGGGCAATAATGTTAAGTGTCTTGAGTTTGGATTTCAGTCCAGGGAGTCCAGTGTTGGTACGACGACCGACGTATCTATACTCCAGGACCCTGAATTCTGTTTTCTAACTTGGTATACAAAAACACTAGTTGAATGTGTTTTGGAAATCTTTTTCTCTTGATATTTTTGAGTCAGCTCACCAGGTATAACTTATTGACCATGACACATATGTTTCCCTATAGGATGACTCTAAGAAGACAGCCAACCAGGATTCCAGTGAGGGATCACGACGATGGACCACCGAGTGATGAGGTGTCGGTGTAGGTACCACTTACAACAATAGCACCTTCGGGTGGTGTACCAGCATCACCACCACCCAGAGAGCAAAAGTTGTTACGAACCCCACCAGTGGACAGTGCACACCAACTGAGAATTATACACGAGTTTTAGAGACATATAACTCCAAGGTTTCGAGGAGAGACATATCCTCAGGCAGCTGAGGATTGGCTAGAGGTAATTATATGGGTTTTTTCACCTGGTAGAGACACCTACAAACCAGTTGGTGGTCCTAGGTGCTAGCCTTTTTTAGGGAATGATAAGGAGATAGTGTATCTTGATACTCTAGACACACGAGGAGGTGACCCTTTCCTGGTTGGACTTCTAGAGCCTCTTCAGGGTGGAGTTCATAACATCAACACTATGTTCAGTGCGTATTCAGGAGCTACTACACCTACAGTAGGGAAACCTGACTGTGGCCTAGTACTCAATGTGGTTTACCAACCTCTCTTACTACTCCAGTGATATTGTACATGACCCTTTATTCAGGGACCAATCCTTTGAACAGGGACTCTGATGGTAGATTAGGGCGTCGATGATTTTGCTCAGCATCCTAACATAGGTTAGAGTGATAGAGTGAGCTCTATTGGTGTAGATATTCCTAGATGAATAGAAACCTATGGTGAGAGATAACACCAGACAATAGGTGGATGAGTTATCTACAAAAAGAAGTAGGCGGACTACACAGAGGCCCAAATAGGACAGACCTTTCAAAGGACAACCCCAAGATTCAGGGTCGAAGGTGCAGAGCTCATGAGGCAGAGGAGGTCAGCTGAGGTCCATAGTTTGTTACTCTTGTGGATGACAGGGGGAACATAACTCATGACTATTCGACTCCCCGCATAGATGATCAACAATCAGTTGAGGGATTGTTGATACAATGATAGAGGTTCGATCGAGGAGGTCAGTAGGGTGGTGGACGTGGCAGGGGAGTAGGCCGAGTGGAAGGTAGTGGATGACGGGTCAAGGTAACACCACCACCACCCCGAGGTGGTCCACCACAGGCTTATGGAGCCGATGGATAGAGGTGAGTCCAGCTTCAGGCAATGGAGGCCTAGGACCAAGACACTCCAGATATGATTAGAGGTACAGTCTATGTCTTATCATCCTTAGATGTAGTTCTTATAGAAACAGGTTCTAGTCACTCTTTTCTTTCTATGGACCTCATTCAAGGCTCAAAGATTCTAGTGGAGTCATTGGCTCAATAATTACAATTAAAGACTCCTATGGGAGGAGATTTGACGATTACACACTGGTGACGGCAGTGTGAGCTTACTCTAGGAGGTGAGAGCTTTGGCTGGGATCTCCTAGTAGCAGCATCAAGGAATTATGATGTCATCTTGGATATGGAATGGTTATTTACAGTCCATGCTCAAATCAACTATTTTAGGCGCAAAGTGTGATGTGTCTGTGAGGATAGGACCAAGTTTTCCTTCACCGATGAGAAGGGAACCTTTGAAGAAGAGGATAGACTTTCTTGGAGGAGGGTGTAGCCGATCACTCACCAGTTGGATAGTCTCACCCTCGGTGTAGTGGATGAGAGGAGTCCAATATTTCCTATAGTGGTGGATGAGTATGAGGATGTCTTTCCTGAGGATGTTTTGGGACTCCCTACTCATAGGGAGGTAGTCTTCTATATTGATCTGTATCCAGGGACGATGCCAATATCTACACCTGCATATCAAATGACTCCCACAGAGCTCTAGGAGTTGAGAGTACAGTTGGAGGACTTATAGAGGAAGGGATTTGTGAGACCCAACATTTTACCATGGGTATCCCCGGTGTTGTTTTCCAAGATGGAAGACGGGAGCTTGAGGCTATGCGTGGACTTCCGGTTCCTAAACGAGGTGACCGTGAAGAAAAAGTATTCACTGTCGAGAATTGATGAACTCTTCGATTAGCTGAAGGGAGAGTGGTGGTTCTCAAAGATAGACCTCAAATCGAGCTATTATCAGCTTCTGGTACGGGATGAGGACGTGCTGAAGACAGCCTTCAGGTGCCGTTATGGCCACTATGAGTTATTGGTGATTCCTTTTGGCATGACCAATGCCCCCACAGTATTCATGGGACTCATGAACATGATCTTCTAGCCTTACCTCGATCATTTCATGGTGGTCTTCATTAATGACATCTTGGTGTACTCGGTGTTGGAGGGGGAACACATTACACACTTGTGGATAGTCCTGGATACACTCTGAGAGCACTAGATTTATGGTAATATCTCGAAGTGATAGTTCTAGATTCGGTAGGTCCACTTTCTAGGTCACGTCATCTCGAATGCTGGAGTTGAAGTGGATCTGGTGAAGATAGAGGCAGTTCTTACTTGGGATCCACCTAGAAGTGTGACTAAGGTACGAAGTTTCTTGGGGTTGACTGAATACTACCATAGGTTCATGCCTGACTTCTCTAGAGTAGCATCACCTATGAAATCTTTGACGAAGAAGGGAAAACCCTTCATGTGGATAGATAAATTCCAATAGATATTCCAACAGCTGAGGAAGAGCTTGACCAACGCTCCCATATTGAGGTTTCCAGAGGAGGGAATTGACTATGTGGTATATTGTGATGCATTAGGGACTATACTAGGTTTTTTCCTAATTTAGGAGTGATCAGTGATTTCTTACGGCTCACGGTAGTTGAGGCAGCATGAATAGAACTACATGACCCATGAACTGGAGTTATTAGTAGTGGTATTTTCCTTGAATATATGGTGGCACTAATTTATGGGTGAACGGTTTACCATCTACTCCGACCACAAGAGTCTTAGGTATATCTCCTCACAGAAGGACCTAAACTTGAGACAATGGTTATGGCTAGAGTTCCTCCAGGAATATGAATTTGAGATAGTCTACACACCTAGGAAGGGGAACGTGGTGGTAGATGCAGTCAGTAGGAGGTTTGGTTTACACCTGCTGAGTGAGGCGATGAAGCATCTAGTCACAATGCAGATATCCTTCATGGATAGTGATGGATCATCTTACCTTCAGTCTATGACTGTCACTCCCCCACTCTTACATCGAGTTAGGGAGGCACAACTTGTAGATGGTGATTGTGAGGCTCAACGTGTTTAGTTATCCTTAGGATAGTCTCCTGATGGATTTTAAATAGGTGGAGAGCACATTATCCTTTTTAGAGGATGCACCATAGTACTAGTGATGTTACGGAAGGAGGTGTTGAGGGAGTTCCATACATCCCCTTTAGTGGTACATCCTGGTGTGAAGAATATGTACTAGGACCTCTGACATTAGTAATGGTGGTCAGGGATGAAGAAAATAGTGATATAGTTTGTTTCATGATGCCTCACATGTCAGCAAGTGAAGGCCGAGCATCAGGTCCCAGTAGGCTTGACACATCCACTTGAGGCACTAGAATAGAAGTGGGATGGTATCTCCATGGACTTCGTGATGGGGTTACCATGCACGTCCAGGGGCCACGATTCTATCTAGGTTATTATTGACCAACTCACCAAATCGAATCACTTCCTACCCATCCGGGAGTAGGGATAGATAGAGGGCTTGGGATACCTCTACATCCAAGAGATATTGCAGCTTTTCGGGGTGACTTCGACTATTATCTATGACCATGACACACACTTTACATCCCTGTTGTGGAAGGGGTTTCAGGAGGCATTCGGGACTCAACCGATCTTGATCACAAGTTTTCACCAACAGACGGATGGTCAGATGGAGAAAACCATACAAACATTGGATGACATGATTCGTGCTTGTGTACTATATTTTGGTCATATTTGGGAGGACCAAATACCACTATTGGAGCTTTTGTAAAATAATAACTATCACTCCACCATTGTAATTGCGCCATTTGAGGCCTTGTATGAGTGTCCATGCAGATCACCTCTATGCTGGACAGACCCAGGGAAGTCAGCACTCATGAGTCCAGAGTAGGTACGGGCTACCACTAAGAAGGTGTAGATCATCCAGGAGTGGATGAGGACTACATAGAGCAGACAAAAGTCTTATGACAACAAGAGACAAAGACCCTTGGAGTTCTAGGAGGGAGGCCATGTTTTCCTTCGGGTCTCACCCTGATGGGGATTGCAAAGATTTGGATAGGGCGACAAGTTATCTCTGAGGTTCATCGGATCTTTCCAGATTCTGAGCATAGTTAGAAAGGTGGAGTACCACTTATCTATTCCTCTACAGATGAAATAGGTGCATGATGTTTTTCATGTGTCACAGTTGAGAAGGTACATGCATAATCCATCACACGTCATCGACTGGGGAGAGTTGGACATTGACGATGGGGTGAATTTTTCAGAGTTTCCAGTGGAGATAGAGGATCTATAAGAGTGGGTCCTTTGCGGATGGTCCATTCCAATGGTGCGCATTTGGTAGTAGCAAAGGAATCTCTAGGATAGCACATGGGAGCAGGAGGCTCAGATTCGTGCTCAGTACCCCCATTTGTTTGATTAACCTTTTTTTTTGGATTTCAGGGATGTAAATTCCTAAGGTGGGGAGAATGTAATGTCCTGAAATTTTTGTATATATATATTTTTAAAAATTATATGGAATTATTTTGAGACCACATGTTTTTATGGAACATGATTCCGAGGCATGATGAGCCCAGAAAAGAATTTTGAACTTTTTTTAGTTCACTTAAGTAAACATGTGAGCGGGTTTTTCAAACTTTTGAACCGGTGCTCAGATTGAAAATATGAGAGTACCTTTGAACTTGGAATTCCAGGATTCACCTATAAAGGACTTAACTTTGAACGAAAAGGGTCAAACAGAAAATTTATTTTTCATACTTTTAGGAAAATAATAAAATAACTTAAAAAAGTTATTTTATTTATTTTCTCAACTGTTGAGCAGAGGACAGTGACGTTGTGGTGTGATGAAGAGGTGACGATGAGGAACATTAAAGGAAAATCATAATGGCATGTTTTTGTGCAAGTTTAACAGCTACACTATTTCATAATTGAAATAGCATAACAATGCGACGTCATAGTGTAACAGAAATGTTGCGATGTGTTTTATTTTAATATCACGTTGGGGAAATTAGTTGGATGAATTTCCTCTAACGACAAATGTGGAACCTCTCTATCCCTTTCCCTACAATGATGAATGCTATTGATGAATGCCATAGGGACGAATTTTAGAGACGACGAATGACGACGAACACTAACAAAGCGAAGATCGACGACAGCTTGAAGCTTCATCCCTCCTCAGCGACGAATCTTCAAACCAAGTAGGGGTTGTTTGATTAAATTATTTTCCACATTATTTTTCTAAAGAGATGAACGTGGGTAAATCCAGGAACAAGTTGACCTATGTATCATTATTCAATGTGGGAGGGTGTCCTTTTCTTGGGTTTCTATAGTGGGATTGGTATATTGTTGATAGAACGTTATCCCCAAACCTCCCCCTGCTTTAAGCTTCTAATGTGGAGGGTACGAGCCGACACAAACAAGGCCTGAAACCCCTCCAACTTGTGAGTTATTGGTTGAAGAATGTTATAAATAGAGACAAGGAAACTTCAAGACCCTTGTAGGGAAGGTGGAAACCTAAGAGGCCTGAGGGTGCAAGCTGTTTTGAAACCGAACCACTAGAGCAGACCTAGTGGCCCGCAGAAGGTGCCACCGGTGATACACCACCGGTGAATGGCTGCGGCGTCCCATGATGGTGGCCATAGGTGGGAGTAGGTGTTCTTGGAGCACACCACAATGGAGGATCCCATGGCCCGTCATCTGGATGCGGTTTCAACCTCATGCCATGTAGAAGGGAGTGGCCCGCTCCTTGCAGGCTGCGTGCGAACAAAGGGGGGCGGCCGACTGAACCGGCCGCGCACACCCCAACCGAGCCGGGCTGCCCAAGTGGCCCGGATAAACATTTGAGATGGTCCAACTTAGAAGATTAGGATGATGGGATAAAAATCAGGCCGCATAGTGGCCCACGCTAGGAAAAGAGATCGTCCCACTAGTGCGGGCCGAGCCGGATAAATTTTGGGTCACTGGGTGACCAAGCGGACTGGACCCATGACCAACCTCGGATGGGTCCAATAAGGCCCAATGGTCCAGGTAGAAAAGTAAGGTCATGTGTGACCCCAATTTGGGATTGGTTGGGTCAGTCCGACCGAGTCGGGTTGGGCCCGGACGCAACCAGCCCCTATTTACTAAAACGCTCGTATCTTAAAAACCAGGCGTTCGATTGACGAGAAGTTTGCAGTGTTGGGACCCTCTCGACGAGGCAATCCTTATAAGATACTCTACATGAGTTTTGGTAGAGGTTGGAGTACAAACAGGTTGTATTAGGCTCAATTCCAATCTGTCCCTTTTTATAAAAATGTCCATATCTTATAGACTGGGTGTTTGTTCAACACACCATTTGTTGCGTTGGTACGCTTACGAAGAGACGGTCCTTTGGGTAACTCTATGTGGGACTTCATGGTAGTTGTGGTATGACTGATGGATTGAGGAGAAGATCCTTTGGAAATCAAGCGTGCTAGTGTGGGAATCTAGTGGTTGGATGTGACGTGAAGAATAAAGAGTGACCCTTCCTAGATCAGCATAAGAGAGACCCTTCATAGATCAGAAAAAGACCGAACCTTTGTGGATCAGTAGTAGCGTGACCCATCATGGATCAGTTGTAGAGCGACCTGTTGTGGATCAATAGTAGAGTGACCCTTTGTGGATCAGTAGCAAAGCACCCCTTCGTGGATTAGCAGTAGAGCCTCTCAAAAAAATAAGATGATCTAACATTATGACTAATCATCTTCACTTCTACACTTAATTTATACCTAGTGTGAGCTGTGTCTTTTTCTTTGTGCTTTACTTTGAGATGTTGCTTTGTGGTATTTTTACTTTGTGGATTTCTGTGCAACCCGAGTTGGTCTCGGGGTCCCTACTGAGTATTTTTATACTCACCCCTGCATGGGCTTCACTCACACCTATTGTGTCTTGTGCAGATAATGGACAACTTTAACTAGGACTTTGGGGATCTAGGGTTAGACGGCGCTCGGAGGTGGATTGATAGACATGGTGTGGTGTAGTGACATACGAAAATGATCTGTACCTACCTTTAAAGTAGGATTCTTGGCGGATGACCTCCGAAGCTTGTATTTCTTTTTCTGTACTTTCCTTTCAGTTGGGCTTGTATTCTGGCCCCTTTACTTTCAATTTACACCTTTTACTCTCAGTGGTGGTACTTTGTGGTGGTTGTACTAATTTCTTTCCTTTTTGGTTTTCTTTGTGGAGTATGCCCTGTCTGTGTGTGTACAGGTTTAAAGGTGATACCTTCCCTTTTTGGGATATGCCTTTCTGGTGCTGGTTACCAGCCCCAGGCCTGTGGAAGGAAGGCTTGGGGTAGTCACATCATAGGCCTCAGGGGATGGTTCATGACACATTTTCTCATTCTAATCCTCGGGTTTCCATGAGAAGTCTAATTTTTTTGGTTTTTTTGATTCTTGTGGATTTTTTGGTGTTGGGAAATGAAAATGGAGTTGGTAAAGTGGCCTCTATGAGCTTTCAAGGCCTAACAATCCATGTGAAGCTGAGGAAATGGTATTAAAGGACTCCCTATAGTGGTGGCATGATTGGCATATGACCGCCAACCATATAGCCAAGTCACCTATTGGTAGTAGTCTCCTATTGTGAGTTGTTTTGGGTCTTCCTTGATTCTGAAAATTGTTTTAAAAAAACTTTCTTTGGAATTGTGAAAATATAAATTTAAAGTGGTAATGACTTTGTTTTGGAAAGTAGAAAATGGATTTTCATAACTTACTTTAAGGAAGGATTAGGAAAGTGGGTTTCTCTAAAATTATTTTTGGGGTGAAATGAAAATGGTTTAATGGGATTGGATTTTTTATAACCTAAATATGGAGTTTATTGATTTTTTTTTGGAAAAATAGATTTTTTTTTCAATAGAGTTTTGGAATTCATTCTAAATAAGAAGAAATGAATTTTTATTCAAACGTTTCTTGATGAAATGAGGTTTCTAAAATTCATAGATTTTTTTTGAATGCGATGGATTGATTTTATTATGATTAATTATTTTTTTCTCTGTTTCTCTTTTGAGTTTGGTGTGATTTAGATTTAAATTTTTAGTTTTCAAGTGTTTTACCTTGGCGCATGATCAACACACATTTTGGGAAAACCGTGTGGCTTGCTCCAGGTAACCATGAAAGATTTTGTTTGCTTATGGTTGTGGGCACATTACCTATGAATGGTTAGTCAAACCATGTTTAAATCATGTAGTAATCCATTGACTTGGGACATAACCATATCGCACAGTTGGCACACAGTTTTCTAAACTGTGCGACCAAACCGTGCATAGTTCCCAGGTGTCTTAAAAATGTAAAAACTTGGGCTGAATGTTGTATTTAAATATTGGAAAAGATGTTGATATTGGACTTTTTGTATTATTGTTTTTTGGGAATGATGTTTCTTATGTAGTGTTTTGAGATTGATAAATTATCATTGATGGATTGGTCTTGATTGAGTTTATTGTTTTCTTCTTTCTTATTGTCTTCCCCCAAAAAAATTTGATAGATATCCAAGGTGCTGCTGCAATTGGTGCACCATTCGAAAAATTTCTAGTTGATCAACCCATAGACAATGTTCTTGAATTTTGGAAGTTGAATCCACCTCTATTTTATGGAAAAACAAATACTCTCGAAGCAGAAGAGTGGATGTAGAATATTGAGAGAAACATCAGTTTCCTTGAGTTTCATGAGTCATTAAAGGTAAAGTTTTTTTACCTTTATGCTCGAAGGTCTAACCTAGAAATGGTGGAATTCAGTGTCTAAAAACAATCCTTGGGAAGATCTTACTTGGGAGTTCTTAAAGTATTAGTTTATCCAATTGTACTTTTCTGAGATGACAAAGGCGAGGAAGAAGATGTAGATGTATTGTCTTTAGAAGGGTGTTGGATCAGTGTTGGAGTTCTAATATCACTTTATAGATATAGTTTCATATAATCTAGGTTATGTTGTGAATGATCCCTTGAAGACTCGACATTTTGAGTATGGGCTCCATTCTGATCTACAATCAAAGGTGTTAGAGTTCAACCTAACCACCTTTTCCAATGTGTTGAGGCAAACCATTCATGATGAAGCTATTATAGAAAGTGTGCTTGAGATGGATGAACTTCCTCCAATATCTAGGAATGGTGAATGGAATTTCAGTAAGAGGAATGCGAAGCAACTTGAAGTTGGTGGTGCTGGTAGGGGAATTAAGAGACCTTCAGACCTCTCATCATCCTCTTCAGGGTGCAATATCCTACTATGTAATCAGTGTGGTAGGATTGGTCATAAAAAGTCATAATTTCCAAGTGAATTGAAGACCTACCATTCTTTTGGGCACCTAGGCAACTTGTAATGGTTATGTCAAGGTGTTTCCAGGAAGTGTCGTGGGGCTAGATCCAAATATTAGAAGGATTCCCTAGTCCATTTACAGAATTAGGGCACTATTTGGGATCATTTTAGGGTCTCTCTCATTGTAATGTTCCTTTATTGTAACGATTGTATCCGATGTTATTTTGTGGTGTCTCATTCTCATTGAATTGTAAGAATGGAAGTTGTAACTTTTTTGAGTAATCCTATTTTAATGGAATCATGTTTTCTTTCAAAAACTCTAAATTTATTCTTTTCTAAATGAAGGTGTATTTCATGTGTATATCTTAAATTCTTTTCTTGGTAGTCAGATGTTGTTAGATCCTGACTTTGGGGCAACATATTCTTTAAACATTAGGGTTCCATCCATAGGTATTGGAGTGAATATTTTCACACAGTCAGTAAACCACTCAGGGTTTGAGGAGATTTGGATCAGTTCTTGTCTCCTCCATTTGGGAGTATATTGTATAAATGTTATTTTTGTAGTTTTTTTATTCTGTAAAGTTCTTCCTTGTGGATCGGTTGGGTTTTGGTTGTTTTTTGGATTGGTGTTTCTTGTTTCACCCCCTAATCCCCTTGTATTGGGGTTTTTTTAGCCCATGTGGGAGAGTACTTGTGCTGGATCATGTTGGAATTTTCATGTTGGATTGGGTTATCAATTCAATCTAGTTGTTTCTTAATGGTGAGGAGATCCACTATAGGTATCAATGAATTCTATTTTGAGATGATCAATGTTAGTTCTTTCCTAATGGTGGGGAGTCTATTATGACCTACCATGTTGATGACATGGTTTAGTTTCAAATGTTGGTATAACATGAAGTGGTTTTGGTTTGTTGTATTGTTTAGGGAAAGAGGCATGAGTTCCATTAGGTAGTGGTTGATGTGTTCTTGGTTTGAGAGGTTGGATTATATGGATGTTTAAATCCTTAGTCTTTGATCGATCAACTAGAATATTTTGTGGCTTTCTGGGGGTAGAAATAATAATGGTGGGGAGAATTTCACAATTGGGTTTTCATTTCCATCCTCTATTTCAAACATTATTTTGTTTCTTATTTTTTCTATTTGGATTCGGGTGTTCCGGGATTAAATATGGTGTTTCAGGTGTTCTTGATTTAAATTTTTAGTCTTGGAAGTTTTGGGTGGTATTTGGCCTTTTCCACTATTAGAGGGAAGTTATGAGGAGTTGTCTTGGAAAATGAGTTTGTAACACTCCTAGTGGAAACTTTTTGTGGGGTATGTGTGTTGGATGGTTTATCCCCTTGAGTTAGATTATTTTTGGGGTGAAAAGGGTGTTTTTAGGACCTTTTCTAGGTTGCATGGTTAAGGCGTAAAGTTAGTTTAACCATATAGTAAGTGTGCAGGGGGTCGTATGGTTTAAACATAGTTTAAATAACCATACAACCAAAGTGTACATCCCATCTAGTACCAGATAGTGGTGAATTTCATGGTTTGTGCATAGTTTGTTAAACCATGCGAGTTAACCATGAAACCCACTCAGGAAAGGGTATTTTGGGTGTTTTTCCTTCTTTTTAATTGGGGTTTCTCCCCTTAGACCCCATTCAAACTCTCCAGACGCCTTACATGGGGTTTTTTAGCACCTCTAAGTCCCTCCAAGTGGGATTCAAGGTGATTTATTGGTGATTTTTCACCCGGATCGGAAGGTTAGGGCTCCCTCGTCCTTCTCCTATGCTTTTATTCCTTTCTATTTTTCTCATATAACCCTAATGGACATGTTTGTCCGATTTTCATGCATAGGGTTATTCAGAATTGGGTTTTTTTGTCTTCTTAGGGTTCCTTGGGGTTTTTCTTGCTTCCCAAATCCTTTGACAAGTCTTCTTAGTTCGGCACTATTTAAGCAAAATCATTTTGAGGTATGATCCCTTTGCATATCTCCTTTAAATCGAAGATGACATTATTTGATTGATTTTCACACCTTCCTTAGTTGTTAAATAGTGATGTATTATTTTCAAAATAATTGGTTTATGTGAAATTAGTTGACTTTTACTTGATTTTAATTGTTTTAAATGGTTGGAATGGGTTTTTCACATCAAGTGCTTGATAAAATGCCCAGTTGGATCTTGTAAATATGTTATAGAAGTGAGGTGATGTTTTTGGGTTTATGAAAAGGATGCCTTAGTGGATTTTGGTTTTGTAAATGGCTTGTTCATGGTTAATTATGAAAATTTTTGATATGGGAAAGTATTGTGAGGCCCAATTGGAACTTTTGAAACAATTTTATTGGAAAACCATTCTTGGATTAAGTCACTTGCATTGTTGTCTAATAAAGAGGTGGGAATGTCCTTGGTTTGTGACTCCACTTGTGTGACAATCATCTTAAGGTAAGGGAATAATCCTTGATGAGGCTAGGTTGGTGCCGGTTGTGTGACTTATATGATAGCATGTATGTATGGATTTGTGCTTGGTTTGTTTGGCACACCCCTTTGTGAACATGAAATTTGAACCTAGCATAGCTATGAGGATTTTTGAGAATGATTGCTGCACTAGTTTAGTTTACGTACTAGAGAGTGGCCCATAACAGGGGATATTTTATTATTATTACTATGGGATTGGGCCCCTTGGTCAAGCTAGGTAGGGTGATGATCAATCATTTGGGCGTTATAATTTCATTAGGTAGAACATGCCTTTAAGATGAGTCACATGTATAATATGTTCTAGTTCTCCTATGAGTTCCTAGGTATTCCCATGTTTCTCCAACACTAGTACCATTAGCCTATTTCCCTCATAGTGAGACCATATTCCTTGTTATTGGTTTTGGTGTTTTCTTGGTAATAGATAATGTGTGGTTTTTGTTAAAAAGTTTTCAAGAAAATGTTTTGAAAGAACAAACATTCTCCCCTTTCTAAATTTAATGAAAAATGAACTTTTCCATTGGGACCCCTTTCCCCTTCTTCCCTAAGAATCTAATTCCCCTTTATGAAAGGTAGCTATTTTAAATTGTGGGGGTAATGGATTTTAATTTTTTTTATTTAAAATTAAAAGTTTGGAAAAACCTATATTTATATAATGTATTAAAAACCTGAAATCAAGTTTTCTTTATTTAAAGGAAATGCATCGGGAATAGATTTATTCGAGATTACCTACTGAGTTTTAATACTCATGCCTATATCTCTTTCTTGTTTTTAGTTTCTACTACAGGTTAGAGCTCGGTTTTATCACCTCAGGTGATGGTTGGTTATGGGTTATAGAGTGACCCTTGAGGTCACATGGAGATGTTGTAGTTGTTAGGTTCAGTTTTTAGTTTTTTTGTATAGTTTTGTTTCCAGCTTGTTTTATTTTCAGTTTTAGTGTAAATGAAGTTCATATTGGGAATCATAATTATTATTTTGGTCCTCTACTTTATTATTCTACTACTTTACTTTATATATATTGGTAATTTTTTTCCCATTGATACTATGTTGATTCCCTTGGTGCTTGTTTCCAACTCAGGAGGATCAAGAACACCTATCGGGCCTTGCCACAGATCAGCTCAGGTGACCAGTTTGGGGTAGACCCTGGTTGGTTTGTGATAGTAGATGATTACATCAAGTACATTATTTATAAATAAATTGTAAGAGTTCAATAAAAAATTATATGGAAGTTCCAATGAATGCACCACTAACACTTCAAAGATACAAATGTAAGGAGTTTGGGTATTATGAAAATCAATGCACTAATCCAAGGGTTAATGAGAAAAATCAATGTGAAAAACCTCCAAGACCAAGGAATAAAGAAAGAGATTCTGGAATCACTTCATCAAATGTGAATCATGAAAATAAAATGGTGAAAGGAATATTTAATATCCATTCAAAAACTATAAATGTCTCATTTGATTTTGATTCTTTTTATTCCTTTATATATTGAAAGTTTGCTAAGATTACTTATTCAATACCTTAAGTATTATATATTAGATTATTTGTGAATAAATATGGTGTTATGATGATTACATCATAAGTATATAAATCATATCCAATTATGGTTTGTGGGAAGTCGCTTCTTGTAAATATAGTTTTCTCCCTTTGGTGGAATTTGATGTAATATTTAGTATGGATTGGATCTCTATAAAATGAAATTATATCAATTAATGGGACAAGTAAATATAATTTAAAATCCTAAATAATCCCATTATTATATATATATATGTAATTATTATTGTGAACTTAGAAAAATAATTCCTTAATATGTGTCTTGATACCCAATAATGGGGGATATTTGGCTCAAATGGTTGGGGATAAAATCAACATTGAAGATAAACTAATTGTATTGTAATATAATGATGTATTTGAAAAATAGTTGTTTGTACTTCCCTTGGATCATGAGGTTTATATTTCAATTGAAATAATTACTATTTCTATTCCTATATCGAAGAGTCCCTATATAACGATCCTTATTAAATTGTAGGAATTTAAGAAGAAAGTATAAGAGAATTTGGATAAATGTTTTATATTACCAAGTGATTCACCATATTGTGAATAGATTATCTTTTTTTAATAATAAGGATGGGTAAATTCTTCTTTACAATTATTATCTTGATATTAAAAAGATAAATACCAACAACAAGTATCCTTTACCCCGCATTGATGACTTTTTTGATTAGCTTCATGGGGATCAATACTTCTCAAAGATGGAACTTTTATCTAGATATCATTAACTAAGGGTGAAAAATAAAGATATACCCAAAATATAATTTCATAAAATATATATAAACTATATTTTCATAGTGATTCCTTTTATAATTGTACATTACTCTACTATATTTATAGATACAATGATTAGAGTACTAAGATATTTCCCTAGTCAATTTGTGTTAGCCTTTATATATTGCATTATTATATACTCCTAGAGATTGGAGAAATATGAATAACATTTGATTATTATTTTGAAGATCTTAATAATGGATAATTTGTATTTCAAATTCAGGAACTGTGAATTTTTCTAGTAAAAAGTATCATTATTGGGTCAAGTAACCACAATCGAGGGTATATCGATGGATCCTTCAAAGAAAAATGTTATTAAAAAATTTACTAGAAAAAAATATGTAATATATATCCATAGTTTTATTATATTATTTATATATCATCAATTATTTCTGAGAAGTTTCTCATTATTATCAAATCCGCTAACCAAGTTTATGTAGAAGGGAGTAAAGTTTATCTGGACAGAAGAATGTGAAGAAAACTTCAAGGATCTTAAGAAGAGGTTGGTCATTGCACCTTTACTCACACCACCCTATAGTAGGGAATGGTTTTTGATATAAAATTATAATTAAAATAATGTCTTATGTTGTATTCACATGAAAAATTATAAGGATATAGCTTATTACTTGCGTTAATTAAGAGTTCATGAGAAAATTACCTGATGCATGATTTGAAGTTAATGGTAGACATATATTCATTAAGGATAAAAAAAATACCTCTATCGTGAGATGTGTGATATATATTTTGATCAAAATATCTTAACGTGTATATTCACACCGAAGTGGATAAACATGCACCATAGAAGATATGTCAAGGATTATGACTACTGAATATATTACCATCATGGGAAGGAAAACAAGTTGAATAATGCTCTAAGTGGAATGAATCATACTACATTATCCATGATAAGGATTTAAATAGATTCAATCATCATGGATATTCAAATTATGGACATGAAAATAATAATGTAATGGATAAAATATTACCATTCCAAAATGATTTCTCCACCATCAATCTATATAAAGATCAAGGAGGCATAAAAGGATGATATCAATCCATAAAAGATAGTAAGAAATATTTATACTTTTAACCCTGATAAGGGAGAGTTATAAGATGTGTAACATGAATATATATCACATTTAAACTATAATTAAATATTTATATTTTTGATGATGCACATAGCTCATCATTATCTATTAATTTGGGAATCATAAAGATGTATATAGATCATACAGATAACAACTAGCGAGATAACATGAAGAGGGTGATTGCGAAGTATAAATATCTATCATTTCCCTACCATAAAGTTATAGTTTAACTTTTAATGTATAATGGGGTGATGTATCCATCACCCATACCAATATAAAAAAATAAAACATCTCTATGGGTTTCATAAAAATTGTTCCCATGACCACTAAAGGAAACAATGTTATCTGGGTCACGATGGATTGAATTACAATGTCAACATACTTCATTGTTATACTAAATGATTTATCACTAAATAAAATTACTAATATATATATATATATAAATGAATTGTTAAGGATTCATGGAGTACCAATTTCAACTGTTTTTGATTATGATCCAAGGTTTATATCAATTTTTTGAATAAGTATTCAATAAGTAATAGATAAAAAATTGAAATTTATCACTATTTATCATCCTCAAACTGATGATAAGCCTAAAATTACCATTCAATATTTAGAAGATATGTTGAAATATTTCTATATGGATTTCATAGGAGGATATGATCAACATATTCTTCTAATAAAGTTCTCATATAACAACATTTTCCACTAAATCATCAAAAGAACACCAAAAAAGGCTTTGTATGTGAAGATATAAAACATATAAAATATATACCAGGAACAAGTTTGAGAGATAAATTTATTGGTAAAAGGTATTTCTCAAAAATTATATAAATGGATAAAACCATTCATTATAATATTAATGTAACAAAAATTTTGTAGAATATCTATACATACAATCATTAATTAGATTTGTAGTATGTGGTTAGTGATAAAATATTCCATCAAATATCAATAAGAAATAAGGTCATTATATTTAAGAAGAATGAAAATTTAAGACCTATATACATCATCCTATTAGAAATTATGGATCTTATAAGAATCATAGCTTATCAATTGGTTCTTTTACAGACCTATCACGAGTGTATGATGTGTTCCATATATCGATTTTAATGAAGTATATACCAGATCCATCACATGTACTGAACTCAGAGTTTTTAAAACTAAAACATGATCTCTATTATGAGGAAAAATTGATAGATATCATGCATCATAGAGATAAAGTACTACAAAATAATATGTCTTATATGGTTAGTTTTCTGTGGAGAAATTATAAGTTTGAGGAAGCAATGTGGGAAACTAAAAATTTAATGAGATAAATATATCCTCATATATTTTCATCTGAGTAAAGAAATTTTCTAAACGAAATATTTTTAAGGGGGGAGAATGTAACAAACTATATTTTAATTTAATTTTCCTTCAAGAAGTCTAATAAATTGTTTTACATGCAATACCTAACTAAAATGAGCAATGCCTTACTTTGTTAAGATATAATATTATAATATTATATCTGATATTAAAAGAAATATAAATGAAACACAATTTTAAAAATTATAATATAAATAAAATCATAAGAAAATAAAAATATTACAGGATTGAAGTATTCTATTTATTGGTCTCGCAATACAATCATACAACTGAGTATAATTATGGAAATAATATAACATAATATAAATATGATAAACATGTTGAGTATGGTAATAGAATGGATAATTTTATAAAATTATGTAAGGAAATATATGGTAATGTAAAAATATAACATGAATTATATGTGTCCATTAAGAATATATAGTAATTTGGAATATATAGTCATTGTATATAAGGCTAATTAGTGAGAAAAAATATATTATAAGTTTAGTGTAAATAATATTCGATGCTCAATTAAAGTAATCATGTGGTGTGACTGTTATAATATATCCATTGATATTAAAAGTAATCACATTGTTAAATTTATATAGAAAAGGAGATGTTATGACATCTAGTAATAGAAGACTTCCCTATGAGGACCATATATCCAATATTGTAAATAAGTTAGAATCACTAGGGTTTTCCTTTAACTAATCCCAAGCTAATCTTCAATAAGTACAAATTGAGTGAAATTATCTATGGGTGAAGTTTAAGCTCATTGAAATCACTACAAGATCCAAGCTAGATAAATCAACAACCATGACTGTCATCATTTTTTATCAAACCCTTAAGGATCATACAAAGTTCCTGAGGGTTTTTAAGTATAAATTATGATGTTATCAACATGTAATTATTAATTTATGAAAATGTTTTTTTTAAATTTTTAGTATTATTATGTGTATTTTTTATGTTATGTATTTTTATTAAATATATCAAATTTATAGATTTATTTATATAAAATATAAAAAAATATATAATTAATATTTATATAATGATATGAAGTTGGTTATAATTATTAATAAAATCATTCAATGTTTGAAAAAATATTTTTCTAATTTTTTAATGTGTTATGCATTTTTACTACAAAACTAATTTTTATCACTTTAATAAATTGAATTTAATAAAATACATTTCATGTTTGGTATCATCATTTAAAAATTAGAGGATAATAAAATTTTATTTTTTTACAAAAAAACTTAAGTTATCAAGGTAATAAGTGAGTTATTATGGTAAAGGGTAAAATGATGTAAAAGGTTAAATTGAGGTGCATAGAGATAAAATATATCTAAAACTTACACCCAAATTGTGTGTATTAAGGAATTCATGAACTATATTTATCTTTTTTCCATATTTTCTACTTATAAAATTATTTATTTACACATTAAGGAATGGGTATTTGCAAATATGTCACTCAAAGTCACTTATAAAAAAACCCTCCTATACCCACTCCAAACCATACCTCTATTTTTTTTACACTCTAACATCTACCATAATTATCTTTTTGACAATATTTTTCCATGTTTTGAGGACTTTAGTCACAATAAGGATCCCCAAATCTTTCAAAACCAAAGAAGCTTTCCAAAGGAGTTCAAGTTTCTACATAGTAAGTAATAATGCCCTTTATCTATTTTCCTTTTATATTCTCATCATACAAATTATTATATTTTATTTATCTCTAAAATATATTCTAAATAATATCATTATTATTCTTTTATAATGATATTATAATGAAATATGATCGTAGTCATCCATGAAATTACATTGTGTTCTTGTTTAGGTCGGTTTGACAACCTAAATTAACTATGTGCTATTAAATTTTCATTATAGAAGTTTATAAAAGCCTAAATTATGATAATACTGGATTTTAATTAATAATTTTAGTTATTTTTTTAAATTATATAATTTAAATATATGTATATATAGGTTTATTTATTTATTAATAAAATAAATTCTTTTAACCGATTCAATGATCACATAAAAGGGACATTTATAACTTCTCTTTATGTACAATTACTGTAGCATCCATGAAATAACCATGTGAACCCAAAATTATATCAAATATATTTATATCATTTTTAGGACAATTAAGTAGGTAATGAACTTTTAATTAAGGATAAAGGTATGAAACTTCCATACTGAAGAAAGCAGTGAACAAATGGAACATTTAATCACGACCGATTAATAATAATTGTGAATGATTAATAAATGGAAAATAAACAATTATAATGAATCATATTAAGTAAAATAAAAAAAATAAAAAAATTAATTTGATTATATAGGGATTTAAAGTGTTTTCAAGCAAGCTAGATTCCATAGTAAGGGTTTTTCTTGACTCAGTCTCCTTTCATTGAGTCATGCACTTTCATCTTAAATATTACTCTTATAAAATTATTACATCCAACCACTTATATATCTCATAATTCATTTTATATTTCATTATTAATAATATACAATTACTTCTCAAAATATCATTTTTGATTGATTTTTACCACAAAAAAATACGACATCATAAAGGTTAATTTCAACTCTCTATTTTAGGTATTTCTATTCTATATCCATGCTCTTTATTACCATAAATGTTTTTTTGATTATTGTGAAAGTAAAATATGTATTATTTTCTATGAATCTTATATTTTTATTTATTACTAATCAAAATTAAATTTCATATCTTTTAAATCTATGTGGGTTATAGTAAAATCTTAAAATTTCTTATAAAATATTTTATATCCATAATATTTTGTATCTTTAATTCCATGTTTCCTCTAATTTAACATTATTTAATTTCAAGTTTCTATTATTAGGATGTTTATTATTAAAATATAGTTTTAAAATTATTTTTTCACCTTTTATAAATGATTTTGAAAGTGATTTTTATCTTTGTTTTTATGATAATGTCACCAATATATAAAGGAAACTCTATTCATGATTTCTATTTGGTTTTCCTTTCATTATCTGGAATATCTATAATCTATGAATATTTATATCAATCATGTATCAACCTTTAAACTCTCTTATGATATGTTTTTTTGGGTGATTGAATTTTGGGTATCTTCTAATCCAATTCTTTATTACTTCTTACAAGACACCTTATAGAAATATTTTATAACCCATATTATTTATATGGGTTAATAAAGTTATAATGTGTGATTTATATCATATGGAACACATATATAAGTTTTTTAACACTATTTTATGAGTAGGTTTGGAATTATATATCCCACTAATGTATTGGGTAAATATTAATATCTCATGAGATCTCAATGGATTTTGGGTAGTCATACCTAATCAACTATGTTTTGGGATGTGGATAGTGAAGTGTAATCCACTATGTTTTGGGACATGGGTAATTATTACCAATATAATATGTTATAATGTTCATATAAATGATATATGTTATGCTTTTTTTTTTTTCATATGCTTATTCCACATTACTAAGCTATATTATCATGGTTTAATAGTATTGATTACACTTTCTATTATTATGGTATATGTTATACTTTAATGATGATTATTTTACATATTTACATTATTATGCATTGATGTATGATTATACTATCATTCCTCATGATTATATCTTATGTTTCCATGATCTTATTCTATTTATTATGAAATTTCTCCCATGATCATTTTTTCTCATATGTTTATGATCTAATGATAAATACACTATGACTATTTGATATGTTTTTCCATAACTGAGCATTTGAGAACAAAATTTTCTTATGTTTCCAATTTTCCTAGGAATAGAAGAATAATACTATGTATGATACATAAATAATGGAACTGAGTGTAATGAAATCTTATGGATTAATGTATATTGTTTTATGAAATAAGATGGCTATGTAGATAATCTCTAAAAACACCAAACCTATGGGTTTTAGGAGTGTTTATTATTTACGATATGCAATATATAATTATTTGAGATGATGTGAAATATATGTATGTCATAATTAGATCATCTCAATTATGCATTTTTATCATGGAAAGTGATTAGTTATGACTATTTTTATTTGCTAACATTTTCTTTAGTAAATTATTATGTATGATTCTTATATTGTGATTGTTATTTGTATTTAATTTTTAATTAATTTCATATCATATTGATTGAGATAATTTGTTCATTAATTTTGATTTATATTTTAGTGATTTGAATCCCTATATTTCATCAGTTTAATGGTAATTATCACATATTTAATATATAGGAATAAAATTGGACTAATTAAAAAATACTTTAGAACTTTTTTTTAATGGTTTTATCTATATTTATAATTATTATAAAAATCCCTAAATTTAATTTTAGGTGTTTTGATGTTATTATAGGATATAAAAAGGTGATTTTGAATTATTTTATTTGAATAAATAAGTTATTTTCTTAAATGGAGAAGTATGGAATTGCTATTGGAGTTCACTACTTGATTTTTTGGAAAACTTTTAAAAGCTACACAAGATTCATTGAGTCTTAATGAGTGGTTGGTTTCTTAAATTGATACATGAATATTTTTTCATATGATATAGGATCTTCATAAATATGATTTTCAACTGCATATGAATCATGATTTGAATTTGACAAAGTATTATAAAAAAGGGATCAACCCAGCCAATAACCACTGGAGATTAAGCCAGCCACTAAGAGCTAGTAATCCAATCATTGAGCATGGTGTTAAGAACATTAGAGTAAGAAGGGAGGATAATTATGGTTTCCACTAGCCTGAGGAGACTTCACACATTGTGGGGCAGTTCTAGGTGAAAGAAAGAAACATCGTGTGAGGCAACATGATAAACCGTAGGAATGGAGCGACTCCATCAGATTTACACATCTGTTGTATGATTCATAGAGGGTAATAAAGTGGATACATCCTTAATAAAACTTTGATATGGGATTGAGACATATAATATTCAAAATTTTAAATCCTCTCACTTGTATATAATAAATTATGCCATCCCTATACTCTATTCATAATCCTCTCCTCTTATTCATGGGTCTACCGAACACCTCACCAGATCCTTCTAAAACTGTGTCTTATAACCAAATAATCACCATTATCACCACATGAAGCTCAATTACAAACATTCCAATCACTATATTCAACCCTAAAACACCCGTTAAACAGCATTACCATGATAATTTAATCTTTTTGAAGTCTCTATGATGTATATGACTATATAAACCACCACTAATAAGCCTATAATCCAACATTGAAATTGTGGAGTTCATCATTGCCTTTATAAGGCACTATAAATCCCAAGATCATGATGCATGCATAAATAAGATAAGGAAACATTAACGTGGTTTTATATATGGGAATCAATGTGGTTATGTATATATGAAGGAAATAATTGACACAAACAAAGAAGAATATACATGCTGCATCCATGTAAAGAGTTTGGAGACATGTGGATCTTACACAAAAACTTACAAAATCAATAATAAAATTAAAAATATGATATTACAAGATATTATGAGAGAATTATAAAAGTTTTACCCTCATAAATTTCATGAAAATGGATGGATTATTTTAGTAATAAGGATAAACATAATAGGTAAAAGGTTTTGTAGGACTGTAAGTAAGCATAGGTCACCACTGTTGAAGGGATTTTAGGGAGTTCAGTTTGGCTAGGAGGAGTTCTGTTCTACTATGGATTTTATTCATTTTTAAATATGTAATTATTTTTTTCCTTAAAATTTATTCAAATTTGATTATTTTTAATATTTTTTACTTTATCTCTCTCTCATTACTTTATTTACCTTTATCTCTTTATTCACTTTTATCTCTCATACTCATAATGATGAGCGACTAACTTGAGGCTTGGCCTTGTGGGAGGTTTCCTTAGTGTTTCATTAATTCTTGTTATTAAAATTTTTAAGTTTATTTTCTATTTTTATTAGTTCAATGGATATATTTAGGTGTAATTTAGTGATTGTTAATCAGTCTAAGATATAATTCACTAATTTATTCTATTCCATTCCAAACATAAATTCCCTCCCTTATATCAGGAATTCTATTCATATGATGGAGTTTTGTGTTTTTTAGGGATGAAATGGAATATGATAGATCTAGGTCTTGGAGGGTGTCACACATAATATGGTGTGTGTTCATCAACCATAACTATTGGAGGAGGTGAGGTTTGGTGTGCCAAAGAGATCTCTTAGTGTAACATACCAACCTAGGTCAACATGACACATCACCCAAGAAGGCTCACCACAAGGTGGATATCAACACAAAAAGAAAAACATGTCTCATGTACCAAAGGAAATATATATGAATAAAAAACCAAAATATTGTACAAGTATAAGTATATAAATAAATATGATATGTGTAAACAAATCCAAAAGGTTAATCCTAGAAGTAAAATATACTAATACCAAAGGAAGTCTCAATGCAACCATCCATCACCACCAACCTAACTCACTATAAAGATGAAATAAACCAAGGGAAGTTGGAAAGTTACATGATTACCTTCCCTTTACCTGTGTTCTGTGAAAAAAAATCTATATACACCCAAAGGAATATGCAGGGTGTGAGGAAGATACCTTATAGGATATCGGTATGTATCTATATAATGTCTACCACAATTTTACCATTAGTTTTAGCTTTAAAACAAAAAAAGTTTCATAAATCTATTTCATTTATTTTTTTTACATAAAAAATCATTTGGTTTTCCTTTCAAAACATGCCACATTCAAATAAACAAAGAATATAATAATTTACATATTAAATAAATAGAGGGAAATAATCAAATACATCCACAATAAAACCATAAAATAAACATGTGAGTAATAAAACATGAAACAATACCATCATGTATAAAAACATTCACAAGTTGGGATATAGACTATGGGAAAATGTACTAGGACACACACATGAACACTAAGATGGAATAAAATTAATCCTACTAATACCGAGTCCTACCATAGTCTATCGACATCAAACCAATCCAAAGGCTTCCACAACCTAATAGATACATAACCCCTAGTGGTTCCACACACACTAAGGTTTTAATATTTCCATAACCTCACATACCCAAGGTTACCAAAGTGTATGTTTTCTCAAAACATTCAAGTAAACCATGATCAAAATTTTATAAAACATTTTCATAAGTGAAGAATCACTAATCCCATAATTAAAATCTATTTTAAATTCAAAAACATTTTTGAGGCATTTCATCAAACACATGAAGAACATAAAACAAATTTTAAAGAAAAAACCCTTTAAATCCCTTTATAATGTAACCCAATATGAAGTTTCAATAAAAAAATTATTTAATATCAAATAAATCAATTTTATAAACCAAAATAAAGGAATTTACAAAAAATATCAATTAGATCATTAGAAAGTACCATTTTATAGAGAAACCTACAACACCAATGGATGAAACATCAATGACTATGAAAATGGATATTAGAAATAAAGAGTTTAGGTTATCATTGTAAGGACCTGTATTTTTTTAACTAGAAATTTGAGTAGAAATTTGGATTTTTGCTTTCAGATGCTTGTAAGGGTTAAAATGGTTATTTTAACCTATTATATGATCTAAAATAATTTTTATGACCACTTTATTGGTCTCAAAATTGGGTTTTTACCCTAGTACAGGAGTTTGGTGGAATTACAAACCATTTGAATATTCATGAAATAATTAATAATTAATATTTTATTAATTAAATATTAATTTATTCACACACGTAAGTTTGGATATATATTTTGAATGGAGTCTCGGATTGAGATTTAGTATCCACCATTGAGTTTGGAATGGAGGGATTTTCCTAGGTGATTCATAAACTCAGGTCAGGTGCCAGGGCCGGGCCCAAGCCCCATTTTCGTTTTCTTTTATTTTCTTCCATTTATTTTTCATTTTTTTCTTTATTTTCCTTCCCTAGATTCTCATGTATTCCCCCTTGGGCCACCTTTTTTTTCATGAATGAGATAGAAAGGTAGAGGGATATAGTGATATTAAGAGAGAGATAGAGAGAGAGAGGAAGAGGATGGAGGTGCCACTACAGAGCTCAAGAGGAGCTAGATCGTCGCATGGTAGCTGTGGATCATGGAAATGGGTAAAGCTTCAATGGATTATTCCCAAACATAGAACATTTTTAAGTTTTACTAAAAATCCATGTATATTTAACACTTTCTAGTTTGAAACCATTTTTATCACTACTTAGGAAACCTTGAGGGTCGATCTATTTCTTTTTGGGAGAAAAATAGGCATTTGGGACAATTTGAGGGGTTTCCTATTCATAAATCCCAATCACACGATGTTTAGTTTAGGAAAATATTCCATGTATTCTTCCCATTTGGGAAATGTGATCTTTTTAGAAGTACACACTATGTATGGGGTATACACTCAATGTATTGGGACTTGGTCATGTAGTCGAGTACCCAGTTGGACAACCTGTGTAGGGGTACATGGCCATGTAGAGTACATGGTCAGACCCTGTGTGGGCCATATGCCATGTATAGGTACACAACCAGGAAAAGTACACGACCATGCTATGTGAGGTACATAAAAAGGTACCCATTTTAGGGTACACACAGTGTACCTAATGTACACATCATGTAATTGGGTTTTTCATACCATGTTTGGATGAAGTACACACCCAGGTGGAGCTTCAAGGGTACACACTATATACTAGGTCATACACATCATGTACTCCTCCCTTGCTACCCTCTTAGGGGGTTTTCATGTATTTACACACCAAAGTTATAATTGGATGTAAGAGTGTCCCATTTTGAGTATATTTTCACTGAGATCACGATGATGAAACCCTTGAGGTGATTTGAGGACTCCTAGTAGTCATTTAGGATTTTTACTAAATGGAGTGGTTATTCTTCTAGTAGTCAAATCCAGATATCTCTTGAGAGTGAGACCCCCTTGATCTAAGATGATCCATGAGCTACCCCTCTTGACTGATGATTTCATAGGTTCTCCCTTGTGAGATATGCCCTTATGGTTAGGAATATGTGAGATTAATTATTTCCAAGGATCTCAAGTAGCATTCCTATACCTTATTACTATTACCGAGTTTCCCCTATGAGGTTCCTTTTCTTACATGCTGACCTAGGTAATCCCTTATAGGATCCCTATACATGTTTACTCTTTCCAAGGATCTCATGCAGGATGCCTCTTCCTACTTGCACTATTGTTGAGGATCCCATGAAAGACACCTCTTCCTATGTGCCATTTATAGGATCCATGTAGGATGAATCTATTTACTTATCATCAAGGATACCATGTAGGATTCCTCCTTTTTTCCTTCACTTATAAGAATCTCGAGTAGGATCCCTTCACTTATATATAGACTTTTAGGATCCCATATAGGATGACTCTATTAACTCTTAATCTTTTCAAGGATACTGAGAAGGATTCCTCTATTTACCTTTTCTCCTCTAGAGGATCCAGAGTAGGATACCTCTTCTATGAAATAAATTAGGGGACCCAACAGGTACCCTGGTTTTTGAACAATCCTGATCTAGTGTGATGTGAGTTTGGTTTGTGATGGTAGTGGGTGTCACCTTAGAAACCATACCAAACTTATAATTCCAAGAGGCTATAATAGAAGTGGTGGGTTTTGGTGTTTGGCCACCCTCACTCTTTTATTTATGCATTCACCTATTTAATATTGATACACCGATGATTAGTATAGGTTCTTCTTGGATTTTGGCTGATGAGACTGATGCAATAACACTTTCTTTATTAGGATACCTAGATTTATTTCCTAGGATCCAACTTGTGAGACTTTTTATTGTTTGTTACTTTATTATTAGGATTCATAGATGCACTTCCTGGGATTTAGATTTTGAGCCCTATTGATTATGAAATTTAGGCATGGAACTCCTATGATTATGATATTTAGGATTGGAATCCCTATGATTATGATATTCGAGCATGGAATCCCTATGATTATGATATTTGGGCATGAAATCCCTATGATTATGATATTTGGGAATGGCATCCCTATGATTATGATATTAGGGCATGACATCCCTATGATTATGATGTTCAGGCATGACTTTCCTTTTGATTGTGATACTTGAGCGGTGGGGATAATTACACTCTCCCAGATTGATTACTTGATCATGATGTCAGACATGGTACTCCTCACCATTGTTTTTACATTTACTCAAAGGATGATTATACTCTCATTGAGAAATGCCTAGGATGCTCCCTAGGGCCAGGTGGATACAACATTACCACATCTCCTATATGTAATTACTAGGGATGGGGATATTGAGACATTTATATGAATGGATGCTAAGAATGTACTTAGTTCCAGAGAGTATTCCTTTCTTATATTGCCTAAGGGTTAGCCCTGTAGGGATTATCCAAGTCACAATTTCATGATTTCTTACAGACTGGTACATAGGATTCAGACATCAGACTAGATTTACATGGATTGAGTGGTATGAAATCTAGATCAGTGTCTATTTATAGGATTTTCCATTAATATATGTCATTATTCATTATAGTGATTGGAGGTGATACGAGTGAACCCAAGGTTAGGACATGTATCCCCCTTTGGTGACGTAGCTTACTCAGAGAAATTTTTGGTGATGGATGAAGAAGGTATTGTTGATCTAGATTATGGATCTAGGATTGACTTAATCATACATATCTTGAGTGGTACAAGATCTAGCTCAATTCTCTTTTTATAGAATTTCTAAATGATCGGGATTATAAACCCAAGGATTGATTGCTGTGCTTATGTTATTTTTCACCTTACTCATGTATATAAATATTTACACACACACACACACATATATATATATATATATTAATGAGAGTATATATATATTCATATATAAATATAAATATACCAAAAAACACATTTCCCAGTTGGACAGGATCATGGATATAGAGATCTATTGTGGTTTCACGTTATTTATTTGATTTATCATTCTAGTTGTGTCTCATCTAGGATAATCATATTTCATGAGAATTCACTTATGATAGAATATTTATAGGTTCATCATTGAGGTGGACTACTAAGGTTATTTATCCCCCCTATAAATACACCTTAGTGTTCATGCAACCCTTATGACTTATTTTTAGTTTGAACACAAATACATGATAGATAGGGCTAAGTCCCACAGTTGCATGATCGAGCATAGCCACTTGTGTAGATTCTTTTGACCAGGATGGATCAACTCGACAGTGTCACAAATATTGTGTATGTGGCATGTATCAGAGTTAATAGTAGAGACTTTTACTTCTATTTCAGCTTCTTTTATGTACTCTTGTATATATGATCGACCCAGTGGGTGATCAGTGTTGTATGTATGACATGGATGTTCAGGATTTTATAGCATTTCATTTATTATTAAAACATGTTCTATTTCATTTTATTTATAGATTCCACACTATATTTATTAATTATATGGATTATACTTGGTTACTTTTTCTATTGTTACTTTGATTTGAGGGTATATTCCCCCCACTGTAGCACCTTTAGACCCTCATTGCTAATTGGAAGCCTCTGACATACAAGGAGGCATTCTTGAGGTCTTGTGGTGAATCATCTTGAGGCACTGGTTTTTGGCACCAGAGTTGGTACATTATAGATTGGTATTAAAGGTGTTCCTTTACTTTTGATTTACTATATAGGGTATGGTAGATAAGAGTATTATGAATGTGTTGGAACCTGTGATGGATATCAGATTGGTATGTATAGAAAACCTATTTTGGTAAGAAATCCTAGTCACCAAGGATATGATATTGCTATTTTAATCTATGATGTTATAGTTATATACAATTTTACTTTGAGCAATGAACATTTTGTGTGTATGTTATGATTTATTATGGATTTATGGATATTTGTTATTGTAAAGAGGCCAATGATTGATTTTAACTCTTAGATAGAAAAGGAAAGAGGCATATCATGCATCATATTTGGCATGTAGGATTCACATGTTATAGGCCTACTAGTGTGTGATTTTACTAATGACTAAGGAAAATTGTTTAAAGATTCAATAAAAAAATGGTTCTTTCCCATATAGGTTTTTGGTGTAATTCTACTCAATTAGGACAACTTGCATCTATATTTCATTCTAATTATAGGTGATGTGTATCTATGTTGATATGTTTGATGTTGAGGATGATGACTCATTCCTCATGTACATGAGGTTCATTTACCCTAGTAGGTTGATAGGGTACATGATGCCCAAACATTGGACCCATCATAGGGGAATTTTTTTCTTGGTTTGATTATTTAAAGTGTGAATAACAACCTATACAGTGTTTTCCCACATAGCTTGGAATGAAATTCTACTTAACTGACCTTTTTTTGTGGTTATCTAGTCAAATCACTATGTACAATTATGATAGGTACTAGGAAGTTTCTATTAAATTGGACCTCAAGGGGTTATTACCATAAAAATATGCCTGGAGAGTTTTAGTTCAATATCTCTTTTTCATTGGTATCATGACCTACAATGAGTAGTTCCTTATGAGGATACTTAGAGAGGATCAGGACCCTAGTAGGATGATGCTTGATAGTTTTGACCCCCATAGGTCAGTTGTATATTTACCTTACTTGGAGAGGTTTTAATTTTGGGATAGGTGGTTATACCTAGTAAACCTCATGTGAGATTTGATCGATAGGGATAAGTGAAAGAATTAGAGGCCCTTAATTGTGACTTGGACCCTTGTAGGTCAAAATTCAGTTTGATTGATGGGAACTTGTGTGAGGGGTTGAACTGAGTTTATGGATGTCTTTTTAGGTAGTGAGCTTGGTTATATGAGCATTTGAGAATGATGCATGGTTAGCACCCAGTTTTTGCGATACAATTATATTGATGCCTTTGGCTTTTGACGAAGCACCTAGGGTAATTTGGTATCAAGACTTACTTCGAAGGGTAGGGATGTTTGGGTGACTAGCTCTATTGACTAGTGTATCCATTGTTTCTAATGTAGTTAGGGCATAGGTAGATTCTCATGACTGAAATGACACTAGGTGATGGGTGATCATGGAATAAATCATGGCATGAATAAGGTGCCCGATTTTGAAGAGTTCCAAGGGGGGATATTCTGGTTTGTTTGAACTGACATGACATGTAGCTTGGTTAGCTTGGTTTTAATAGTAGACAACTCACTGGAGTGTGATTCAGGTGATAAGGTACACATAGATTTTGCGTGGTACCATTTAAATCATAAATTGGTGAGTGGACATATGTGAGCCGAGGATGGATATTTTCAAATAATTTCCATTGGAATGGTTGCCTGAGAGTTTTGATAAATGATGAATGTCCCTCTATAGTATAGGAGACATAGGAAATGACTTGGGTGCTATGATATGGTTGACTAGTGGCCATAACTAGACACACATTGTAAGGAGATGTGGTGTTAAGTGTTGATTAAAGTCAAGTATAGATATTTTTCATGAAAGTGTGGCTCAGAGAGTGTGATACACACCTATCAATGGAATCGTAGTGTACTCATAGTTATAGATAACCATGCTATATCTTGAATTCATCCTGAGTACACTAAGAGACCTTCAACTCTAAACCATGATTATTTTCTTTTTAAATATATTTCTTAGTTTGTTGAATGAACCTATTGAAGTTACACTTGAAGAGAGGTATATGGTAATCTATATGGTGGGGAGTGAATCATTGTCCATTTGAGGGTGGTGTCCCTTGTTTTTAGTTGAAATCTATCATTTTTCATGGAAACCATTATCATTAAGTGGGAACGGGAAATGTTGTGAGGTGATTATAATTATACTCCTATGGTGGGGAGTACCAGATCGATAACAGTTGAATGTTTACTATGTAGGAGAGTTGTGGACACTAAGAGACCAGTCATTGGATGGTCAAGATAGAAGAGCGACATAGATGATTAAGATGAAAGTATGGCTACTAGTTTTACCACCTAGGCTTCTCAGGGATGAGAGGGTTTATGGTGGGTAGACTGTAAGGATCTATGTTTTTCTGAACTGGAAATTTGAGTAGAAATTTGAATTTTTTCTTTTAGATTCATATAAGGTGTAAAATGATCATTTTAACATAGAATATGATATGGGATAATTTTTATGACTACTCTTTTAGTTCCGAAATAGGGTGTATACCCTAAAAATGGAGTGTGGTATAATTTTCAATTGTTCAAATTTTCATGGAATAATAATATTTAATATTTTAATAATTAAATATTAATCTATTTGTACATGTACGCTCAGATATATATTTTGAATGGAGTGTCATATTTAGATTATGTCTCTTCCATTGAGTTTGGAATGGGGGTTTTTCTTAGTCAAGGCATAAACTCTAGTTGGGCGTTGGGGCTGAGCCCCTTTTTCTTTTTTTCCTTTTCTTTTTTCCTTATTTTCTTTATTTTCCTTCCATGGATTCTCACATATTCCCCCCTTGGGCCTCCTAAGTCACACAAATGATAGAGAAATGGAGAGGGAGAGAGAGATAGAGATGAATAGTAATGTAGGTACCGTTTTGAAGCATGGGAAGAGTCATATTGTTGTGGGACAGCTGCGAATTGTGGAAATGAGCGAAGCTTCAATGGATTCCACCCAAAGGTAGTCCATTTTTAAGATTCTCCATAAATCCCCATATATTTTACAATTTATAGTTTTAAAAACGGTTTATCACTAATTAATACCCCTTTAGGGTTTATCTATATATTTTTGGGAGAAAATGGGATTTCGGGACAATTTTAGGGGTTTCCCATTCATAAATCCTGACCACAAGATGTGTAGTTAAGAAACACATGACGTGTGATCTTCCTGTTTAGGGAATATGAAATTTTTAGAAGTAAACATCATGTATGTGGTATACACACCATGTACCAGGACTCTACCATGTATCTGATTACATATCTAGACATCTCGTGTAGGGGCACATGGCCGTGTAGAGTATACGACCAGACCCTGTGTGGGCCGCAGGCCATGTAGAGATACAATGCCAGGAAAAATACATAGACAGGCCATGTGAGGTACATGGGAAGGTACCCCATGTAGGGTACACACTATGTAACTGGATTACACCCTATTTACTTGGGTTTTACATGCCAAGTCCAGCTTAAGTACACACCCAGGTGGATCTTTGAGGGTACACACTATGTACTGGGGTATACACATCGTGTACTCCTCCCTTGCCACTATATCGAGGGTTTTTCATGTCTTTATGCCCCAAAGTCAGAATTGGATGTAATGGTAGTCCATTTTAAGTATATTTACTTGTATATCATGATGGTTAAACCCTTGAGGTGATTTAGGGACTCCTAGGGTCATTTCATGATTTTTACTAAATGAAGAGGTTCTTTTTCCGGTAGTCGAATCCAACCATCTCTTGAGAGTGAGACCCCTTTGATTTGAGATGGTATATGAGCTATATCTCTAGACTGATGATTTTATAGATATTCCTTTGAGTAATTATCCCTTATGATATGTTCTCTTCTAGCTTAGGAGGACATGGGATTAGTTATTTCTGAGGATCATGTGTAGGATACCTCTACCTTATTACTATTGTCAAGGGTCCCATGTGGGATGCCTTCACTTACATGTTGACCCAGGGAATACCTTTTAGGACCCCTCTACCTATTTACTCTTTCCAAATATCCTATGTAATATGAATCTTCCTATGTTCATTAATGTTGAGGGTCCCATGTAGGATGCCTCTTCCTATGTACCATTCTAAGGATCCATGTAGGTTTCCTCCGTTTACTTACCATCAAGGATACCATGTAGGGTTCCTCATTTTTCCATTCACTACCAAGAATCCTAAATATGATCCATATGCTTATATGTATACTTCAAGGATCCAGTGTAGGATGCCTATGTTAACTTTTTCTCTTTTTCAGTATCTTGAAAAGGATGCCTTTGTTTAATTTTTATCCTCAAGAGGATCCCGAGTAGGATGGATCTTCTATGTCCTGACTTAGGGGACCCAATGGGAACCTCGATTTTTAACCAAAACCAAGTTAGTGTGATATGGGATTAGTTATCAATGGTAGTGGATATTAGCTTAGAACCCATACCAAACTTGTAATCCCCAAAGGCTGTGACAATAGTGGTGGGTTTAGGCATTCGACCACCCCAACTCTTTTATTTATGCATTCACTTATTTAATACTAATACAATGATTATTAACATAGGTGCTTATTGGTTTTTTGGATGATGAGTCTAATGCGATGGAAATTTATTTATTGGTATACCCAGAAATATTTACTGGGATCTGGATTTTGATACTTTTTATTATTTGTTACTTTATTATTGGAATGAATATATGTAATTCCTAATATCTAACTTTTGATCCCTGCTGATTATGATATTTAGGCATGCTGTTCCTATGATTATGATATTTAGGCATTATATCCCTATGATTGTGATATTTGGGCATGGAATCCATATGATTAATATTTTTGGTCATGGAGTCCCTTTTTATTGTGATACTTAAGCAATGAGGATAATTACGCTCTCCCTGATTGATTACCTAATCATGGTGTTAGACATGGATCTCCTCATCGTTGATCTAATACATACTTGATAGATGATTATTCTCTCCTCGAGCGATGCTTAGGATGCTCCCTAGGTCTAGGTGGATGCACCATTACTACATCACCCATATTTACTTCCTCGGTATTGGGATGTTGAGATGTTTATATGAATGGATGATAAACATGTACTTGGATCCAGAGAGAATTCCTTTTACATATTGTCTAAGGGTCATCCCCTTAGGGGTTATTTGAGTCGCAATGTCATGATTTCATACAGACCGGGACCTAAGATTTAGACATTAGAATCTATTTACATGGATTTAGTGGTATTACATCTATCTCAATGACCATTTATAGGATTTTCCATTGGTGTACGACATTATTCATTATAGTGATTGGAGGAGACTATGGGTGAACCTAGGGTTAGGACATGCATCCTTGTGGGGTGACGTAGCTTGCTCAGAGACATTTATGGAACTGTTTGAAGTAGGTATTGTAAATATGGATTATATATTGAGGATTGAATTAATCATACACAACCTGAGTGGTACATCATCCAATTCAATTCCCTTTTCACAGGATGTCCAGACAATCAGGATTACAGACCCAAGGATCGAATGTTGTGTTTATGTTATTTGTCTCTTTACTCATGTATATACACAAACATATATATATTTATGGGAATTTATATATATACACATGTAAATATAAATATACCTAAAAACACATTTCCCAGTTGTCCAGGATCAAAGACCTAGGGATCGACTATGATTTCTTGTTATTTATTTGATTTATTATTCCAATTGTGTCTCAGCTAAGCTTAGCACATTGCATGAGTATGCACTCATGAAAACAAATTTATAGGTTCATCATTGGGGTGTCCTAATGATATTATTTCTCACCCATGTACATGAACCTCAGTGTGCATATAAAACTTATGTATTCTTTTTAGGATGAGCACAAATACATGATGGATAGGGGTGGGTTTGAGGGTAACATTATCGATTAGAGCTATTTGTGTAGATTATTTTGATTGGGCTGGATAATCTCAATAGAGTAATGGAGACTGGGTATGTGGTCTGGTTCAGAGTTAGTAGTATAAACTTGTACTTTTATTTCAGCTACTTTTATGTAATCTTGTATATTTGATCAGACCAGTGGGTGATCAATGTTATATGTATAAAATGACTATTTTGGATTTTATAACATTTCATTTATTATTATAGCATGTTCTATTTCAGTTTATTTATTTCTTACACACTCTGTTTATTACTAATATGAATGGTATCTGGTTATTTTTTTTATAGTTACTCTAATATGAGGGTATAGTCTATCCACTGTACCCACCTTTAGACCATCAATAATTGTTGAAAACCTCTAGTGTATGAGGAGGAGCACTTGAGGCCTTATGGTGAACCAGCTCAAGGTATCAGTTTAGTGGCACTCAAGTTGGGACGTTATAATCATGAGCTAAGATCCATATGAAACATCATAAATTCCCTATAAAACCACTAGATCTGGAAATCACATACCAATAGGGTTCCAACAAAACAAGGGTACGAGAGATAAAAAATAGATATAGAGAAAATATAAGAAATTGAGAGGAAATCCCAACATACCTCAAAGTGATCCACCCAAATAGAATAGGAATCACCAATGAATTAAGGGGAGAGTCCTCTAGAGTGTCAAGAAAAGGCTGGTTCAATATAATTAAGGATTATAAGGATATTAGAGTTAAAAAAAACTAAGGGTATTGGGGTAATTTTATATTTTTAAGAAAATTTCATGGGTCTCATGGTTAAGACATATGGTTAAACGAACTATGTAATAATTGTGTAGTGTGTACCATCACTTGAAAACTGATGTGAATGATTTCATAGGATTAACTGCATGGTTATAAAATCCATGAATAAACCACGTGATAGCCCATGTACCCAAACCATTTCATCCATATGGTTTTCTTGGAAACTTACATAGTTAAAAAAACCATACTCAAACCATGAAAATCTCCACTAGAACCAGTAGATCCATATTGTACGATTACCACATAGTAAATAATAACTATGTATAGACCATGAAAATTTATTGTTTCTCCAAAAATTCTAAATTATCAACCCTTGACTCTCGAAAGCATTTAAAATCTCAAGAGAGATAAACAAGACCCAAAACAAAGCATACATATGACCCAAAGTGTGTCATAATTCTACCCACCATGAAAATTTATATCCTCAAAAATCACTCAAAATTTTATACTCAAAAATAGAGAAGGAAAATGATACATCATCAATGATTCCTGATCCAACATTTCATGATTATCTCATCCACACTACCACAATACACAAACTAAAGGAATTGTTTTACCATGCATCACCTTATCCCAACAATCCATGATCTGAACTGGATGCTCTAACATTTAGGTGTCAGGCTCAAGATCAATATCCTCCCATTTAATCACATGGAAAGGGTCCAATTGATTCATCCTAAATTAGAAGATATGTAACACATCATGAATTTATGTCAAGTGAAATGGAAAGTCCAGCTGACAATCCACCTTTCCAAGATGTTTGATGATCTCAAAAGGGATAACAAACCTATATTCCAACTTACCCCACTTACCCAAACGATGATATCGAATTGAAATGATATTCTATGAGATATACCTGATCACCTACCTCAAACTCTGATAGATAGTAATGATGGTATATATAACACTTCTAGTGGCTCAAAACTACTATCAAGCTTTATTGGGATAACCACACAATCCTCATCACCCCTAGAAAGGACTCAGTCCTACTAGAGGCCATTCACCTACCCCTTCCCAACATCATGGAGATATACAAGGACACTCATATAGATATTTAAGGTGTATAACATTAATCAAATCTAGATAACTATTATTATAGGAAAAATTCAACTAGGGAATATGCTAAACCCCAAAGTCACTAAAATTAAACATGCACACCCAAAGAATGTCCTCAAGAATTGTATAATTAATATAATTCAACTATCCATATAATTATTAAAAATAATGATCTAATTTCACCAAGAAACCATAATATTCAACCATCCCTTCTATAATTATGATTAAAAGTAAAATTATCTACCAAAAATAGTAACTGTAGGTACACCATGGAGTTTTAAAACCCCTCAAATATAAAAATATTCAAGTTTATCTACCATAACCATCTTCTTGGTAGGAAAGATATGATCTAATTTCTTGAATATGTTAATAATAACCTAAATAATATCTTCTTACCCACTAGGAGTCTATGGTATCCCAATTATAATGTCCATGGATCCTTCATTTAACTTTTATAATAGAATATATAAGGCTACACCAAACTGAAAGGTTTGTGGCATTCTACCTCACTTTTATAGCAGGCAGGGCATCTTGAAATAAAGTTTATAATAGATTATCTTATTCTGGGCCACTAACATTGATTTCTTAGTTCATGATTCACCCTAGTAACCCTAGAGTGCATAGACCAACTATAACTATATTTAAGATCTATCAACCCCTAACTCAGATAAACTGAATCAACTAACTACCTCCAAAGACACAAAGAACGTTTTAGAGATCAAAACCAGAAACCCATGGTCTCCACACCATAAAAGTTTCATTATGAAACTATCAACCACTATCTGATATTTTTCTAAGTCGAATCTGATTGTACAAAAAGAACCATCTTTCTCACAAACTGAGAACACAAGCACATTAAATCCTCAAACACAAACATGATCGTTTCTAAAAAAAGGTTCACCAATGATCCATACTCCATTGATTTATTCATATACAACAATGGTAATTACCTTATCAAATCATCAATGACCACACCTCATTTTCTAAGAGTTTACACAGTTTCAAAATCAAATATTTGAAATCACTTAACCCATTATTTCTATTACAGGATCATATTCCTCTGGGTAAATCCACACTTTATGCTTCTATGATCTAAATATATCATTAGCTACTCTATGAGGAGATAGTATCACCATGTTATGAGATCATGAAAAACTTCTATCAACTAAAGGTCATAGTGAGATAGATTCCTTCCATGAGGCCATAATTAGTGAAAGCTTTAATCCATCACCCATTTTATAGATATCAAAATATATCCTAACTTCATGCCTAAGGGTTCATAGAAAAATCACCATGACCTAACATGAGGCTAAATTTAACTTCACTTCCACCCTTTCAAAGGAGTACTAGGTTTTAGATTATCCAGAATAAGGATCTAAGGATAACATAGACCTAACACGGGTCTCCCCACCATTTATATTCAATCCAAAACAGTGTGACAATGAGAAAATGCATCAATACAAGAGAGAATCAACAAGATAATTGGGGTTTTACATTCCATTAAAAGGAAACCCCCAAGATATCTATACCTAACTAAGGGAAACCAATAGGCTCTCAAAAGATGCATCCAACCAAGGGGGATCTATCCTAGAAAAAATGAACCATCTCTAAGAAACATTCAAAAGGTTATTAGGTCAATCCACCCCAATGATCATTAGGAAGGAATAATCTAGAGCATCATATCCACCATGTATCTCATAACTAACATAAAATTTAAACAAATACATGCCTAAACAAGAAATTACATGACACTAGTCTTGGTTCATGATACTACATTCATGGTAACTCAGGTTTAGATAATTCAATATGGTAGATCAAATGAACTAGCTGACAACATATATATCTTTGATGGATTCCTTAGACCATCCGGTCAATAAACCAAACCTAGTATTCCATGCATACTTCCAAGGATCACCTTGTTCATAATGCTAATACAAAACTCATGGCATTGATTTTGACACAAATTTATCCCTAGAAGTAAGGTTCACAGAGTGAAATAAAGCAATAGATCATGAAGAAACTTGATATGTACACTACTCTCAATAGAGAATCCCAAAGAAGATATCGAAGATCATTCCTAAATGAGGATATCCCAAAAACACACCCATTATGATACTATAGAGTGAGAACTCAGAAGGATATTCACCCAAATAAAAAGATGCACCCAAGATTCCACTCCTCTCTAGGAACACTAGGAATCCAATAATACTGGTCCTTACCAACTTGAATACCTAGATAAACCTATATAGTTCACTATTTGAGATACATATAAACATATACAGAGAAAATAACTCTTTTCACTTCATTTAGATCCTGAGAAAGACTAAAGATAAGGGGAAAATACTACTCTTGATGAAAGCATCTCTCCTAAACTCATAAAATCTATGGAGGACTTAATCAAGCCACACAAGATTATGACTCCATCGGGTTATGTCCTTCAAAGTATATCATACAAACCCTAGACATAAATAAGGTTCATACCAAATAGAAAAATAAATAAGGGAAATTTTTTTTAGAGAGGATTAAAAAAATCCCACTTAAAGAGAAGAAAACTATTTCAAAAACTATTCATTTTTAGAGCCACTAAACATGATTTGAAATGAATTTATAAAAACCACCAATTTTAAAAGTAATCATTTTTCATTACTTTAGAAGAAATTAAAAAGAGAAACATTTCACAAATATTCAATTATAATATTATACCTATTACCTTTCAATACAAAGCATTAAAAATGATTCATTTTCATCTTGAAATACATTATCTACATTTCAAGTTTAAAAGGGACCACCATTCAAGTTATAAAACTATATTTTCTTAAAATTTGGAATCTTATTTTGATTTATCATTATACTTTCAAAAAGAATTTTCTTCTAGATTATGTGTTGAAAA
The DNA here is from genome assembly GCA_963277665.1 of Viscum album. NCBI lineage: Eukaryota > Viridiplantae > Streptophyta > Magnoliopsida > Santalales > Viscaceae > Viscum > Viscum album. The sequence goes on along the minus strand of OY728157.1, from coordinate 1,873,401,638 downwards.
CCATCATCAGATTTTCCCTTAAAACCAAAAAACCCACCCTTTATAATTTTATGGTAAAACACCTTTTATTTTAAACAATTTAAGAATGATTAAATATATGAATCAAGGTTGTAAGATTCTTACATATATATTATTAATAGGTTTTAAAACCAAAACATTTTATAGGTTTTCATGATTAAACAACCATTTCTAAAGACATGATCTAGAAACCAACATCATTTTTACAAGAAAATTCTATGAAATCCATTTTCCACACATAAAATTGGTGATAATACACATGAGAAAAAAAGTATTCCATAACTGTCAATCAAACAAATTCTTTATATCAACATATACCAGGAACCACCTTGATTATTTTCCTATCAATGAGAGTCACTCAAAGAATCCAAGAATAATAGGATCTAAACAAAAAAATAAAATGGATATGGAGTTAGACTTGAGCTATCCCCATGGTTGATAACCATGTTCCAAAAATGGTACAACCACCTTATAATTTCTAAAATAAAGTTTTTGATCACTACATGGTTTTTTAGGCCATCTAAGTTGACCTCAAAACTTGAATATTCTTTCCATTTACACCCCAAATTCATAAAAAAACCCAAGTAAATAATACATTCCAATGAGAATCATATCAATATATAATTCATAAAAATCATCAAATATAAATTAAATCCATACTACCCATGGTAACTCAATTCACATCATAAAAGGTGGTGATCAAGAACCCACTCGTAATATACTCCATGTACCCCAAAATGACGTAGCTCCAATCCACGAAACCCCAAAACAAACATAAAAATTGTCATTGAAATTTTGGTTGGGTAAATTATATAATACCATTTTATAAGGAACCAACATAGGTTAACATGACATGTCACCCAAGAAGGCTCTCCATAAGGTGGATATCAATACAAAAACCAAAAACACGTATCATGTACCAAAGGAAATACATATGAATAAAAACCCAAAAAAGAGTGTAAGAATAAGTCTATAAACAAAAATGATATTAAAAAATATCCAAAAGGATAATCCTAGAATCAAAACAAACCAAGACCAAAGGAAGTCTCCATGTGACTATCCATCACCACCAACCCAACTCACTACGGAGATGACATCAACCAAGGGAAGTCGATGGTCTATATAATCCCCTTCCCTTTACCTAAGTACTGCAAAACAAAATCTACATATTCCCAAATCCATATATAGGGTGTGTATAAAACACCTAGTATGATACCACCATGAATCTATATAATGTTTTATACCATGAAACTGTTAGTTCTAGCTATAAAAAACATGTTTTATAAATCCATTTTATTCGATTTTTTTTACATAAAACATCCATTAATTTTACTTTAAAAAATACCACATTAAAATAAATCAATAAAATGAATTTTTTTATAAGAAATAAATATATGGTAAAGATCAAAACCATCCATGGTAAAATAAAACAATAAACATGTGAGCAATCGAACATGAAACAATACTAACATGTATAAAACCAAGAACAAGTTTGAATCTAGCCTATGGGAAAACATATGAGGAGACATAAAGGAACATTAATCCAATATAATGTGATTAATACAAATAAATAGTCCTACCGTATTCTATTGGTATGAATACCATCCATAATATTTCTAGTCTAATGGATACCTAACCCCTTGTGGTGACACACACACTAAGGTTTTTCATATGCCCATAACCCGACTTACCCAAGGTTCCCAAAGCATTATGCTTTCTCAAAACATTAACTTAGACCTTGATCACAATTTTATAAAACATTTTCACAAGTGATGAATCACCGATAACATGCTTAAAAATAAATTTTAGAGTCAAAACCATCTTTGAGACATTGTATCAAATACATGAAGTGCATAAAAATGTTTTTAAAGAAAAAAACCCATTAAGACCATTCATAATGCTACCCAAGATGAAATTTAAATACAAAACACCATTTGATATCAAACCAATCAATTTTATAAACTAAAATAATGGAATTTACAATAACATCAAGTAGATAATGTGATAGAACCATTATATAGAGACACCCACCTCACAAATGGAAGAAACATCGACACCTATGAAAACAAAGATTAGAAATGAAGATATTCAGTTCTCATGAGCCTAGATCCATAATTTTTTTAAATTATCTATAAAACCATATAGATCTAGAAATCATATCTTAATAGGGTTCCAAATAAATAAGAAGAAGAGAGATCGAGAATATATCTGGAGAAAGAAGAGAAATCGAGAAGAAATATGAACATCCCTTGAAGAGATCCACCCAAATCAATTGATAATCACTAAGGAATCAAGGGGAGAGTCCACTAAATCATAAATGAGGGGTTGGTTAAAAATAATGAGAAATTAGGATGAGATAAAAGTTAAAAATGACCATGTGTATCAGGGTATTTTTTCATTTTATAGAAACCCACATGGGTCACATGGTTAGTCCACACAATTAAAAAAACTATGAGATAACTGGTGATAGATACTGTCCCTTTAAAACTAATGTTCATGGTTACTTGGTAATAGTAACATGGCTAGAAAAATCATGTGAAATACATGTGATAGTCCTTGTACCCAAACCATTTCATTTGAATGGTTTTCTGGGCGACTCACATGGTTAGAAAAACTGTACTTAAACCTTTCTAATTTACATTTGACCCTAAAGATATATACCACAGAGTTACTAATAATCATTTATAGACTATTCTCCTAGATTGTTTCTCCCAAAACTCCAAATTATCAACCCCTAACTTCTAAAAGCATTTAAAACCTCAAGAGAGATAAAGTAAACCCAAAATAAAACATACGCTTGCCCCAGAGGGTGACACACTTTAGAATGATAAAATTTATACTCAATGTAGGGGATAATAGTCTATGTATAATTGGATGGAATATCAAATAGAATTTAGACAACTAAAATGGATAATGAAGGAAATTGAGTAACCAACCCTTAGACTAAGTCTTTTCTTACTAACCTCATTCATTTTAGATGCATATTTTATCCATGTGTTTCTTTTATATTTTTCATCCATATTGAAACTCCTCATGTTTTCATTGTTTTCAAAAAATATAAAAATACCAAAAAAATGCAATAAGTGTTTAGGATTAGAAAGTGATTGACAGTAAAATCTATTTAAGAGAGATGACCATGAATATATATTATGCTGTATTAGTAAAATATAAATAATATTTTTTACATTCTCATGATAAGTGTGTCAAAATTTATTATCATTACCGGGGATATAAGCTAGTATTTCACTCATTATTTCTTTTAATAGTGTAAATATTTTATCACTTTCATAATTGAATTTTAAAAACTAAAAAAATTAAACCCTTATTTAACTCACTATCACACATAGATGAGATTGTTTATTTACTTTCCAGATTGGTGATGGGAGATCAACAATTATCATGAAAGTAGGATTTGTTTTTAGAGATCATTAAGGATCTTAAATAGGACCTTGAGAACCCAATTTCCAAATCCTTAGTAAGGGAAATAATTGTTATCTCCTATTACTTTCTATAATTTTATCCATAAGTTTTCAAGGAACTAGAATAGTCTCCCTCATTTCCTCCCATATTTTAGGAATATATTTAAGAGTTTGAGTTTTCCATAGATGATTACCCACTACCATATCCTATATAAATTATTCTAAAGGCATGTATATAAGAGTAATAGGAAGAGGTTGAATCACTCAAGGGAGTAAACCTTTTATTAGAATCACTTACATTTAATTTATATTTATTGGAATCAATTTATCATTCATTCTATGGTAAAATTACAGATATGAAAAAGCTGTACACTACCCTAGAAAGAGGTAAAGAAATTAAAGAAGACATTTTTGAAGAAATAGTGATGTTGTAATTAGATGAGAAGATTTTCCTAGGGTTGTTCTAGAATAAAAAAAATTCTAAATATGATATTAATATGAGAGAATCAGACCTGAATTTAGACTATTTAAATTTTATTCAAATAGAATTATTTTATGACTAGTATTTTGATATTTTCTATTATAGAACAATAAGAGAAATACCTAGATTTTTAAGAATAATTGTACAAATAATATATGTCCAAAGAAAAGGATGTAGACCCATTATTTTTCCTTCCCCCACCATTAAAATTATACCTTATTTACATGGGGATGGATTTGATATACTCTATACATGAGATCTTCTATAAGTAGTGGAAAATGAAGAGCACTAGAAGAAATAACATGTGGTAGTTCAAATCACATAAACCCACCCAACACCATATTATGGATAACAGATGGAACTGTAATTCTAGTGGTGGTAAAACCCTAATACCTACTTGGGGGCCCAACCCAAGACTTATTCGTTTCCTTTACCATCCTCTTTATTTTTTTATTTCAACAAAATTTATCATTTTTCTTTTTTATTTTTTCTTCAAGGTATTCAGCGAGAAACAAGTAGATGATTAACTCAAAGTTTCAACTACTAATAAGCTAGGTTATATTTTTACTCTATTTTTTTCTACCCTGTAAAATTATTTATGAAAGAACATGTGATCACCCATGAATAAAAATGGGGGTAGAAAAAGTCTAAGTGTGGAGAGTGGTATCAATATTTTTTAATAATTAAATTTTTTATTTTTTATTTTTATTTTTTAGATTATTTTTCACATTATTTAGATTCATAGAATAATTTGGAAAAAATTAGATTATCTTGGTGTTTTTAACAACATAGGTTGATTTGAACTTCTAAATTTTTAAATGATTACTGAAATGAATTTTTTTTCATGGTTTCCCATCTTCTCATTTAATGAAGTATGATCAAATGTGAAACTCATGTGCAATAGTGATGTTGTCCAAGATATATAAGGTAAGAAAGATACTAGAGGGTGTGAATTTTATTCTAAAACACCACATATAATTTTCTCTCACCTCAAGGTGTAGTTTTATTGAAAATAATATCATATTTTCAAATAAAAAATTATCAGAGTATAAAAGTAAATGTATCAGAAATTTTTCAATCGATAAAATAAATATAAATGAAAACAATAAATAGTTGAATCATAGTGGAAATTTAGTTTATCAAAAATTTATAAAAAAATAACAAAAAGTAAAAGTAAAAAATATTCATAGGAGAAAATTTAAGAAAACACAAATTATTGGATAGAAATACAAATACTTTTTAAAGGATATTATAAAGCCACACTTTTATCCAAAGTGTAATGAGGATTTTTAATCATGATCCAAGGTATCCTATCTTTCTATCCCCAAAATATATCCACTTAAACCCATATAAAGGTGTATTTGTCTTCTTATACCTAGAGTCCCTTGATTAATGCGATAAGAACAAGATTTATCTTCATATCCCCAGAATCCCTCAATCACACAAAACCAAAAAAACCTCTCTTAATATCCATAGAATCCCTCATTCACAATAATTAGAAAAAAATAACAAATAAAAATGGTATTTATAAATATCTTTATAACGGAAAACCTCACACATCAATAGATATTATAAAAAACACTCAAAATGCTCTATATTCCTTATTTTTTTTCATTTCACCTGATCCAGGAAGTTATGTTACAATTTATAGATGGATTTTCAAAAAAATTCCATTCTTTCAAATCAACATTATTCATAGTTAATTTTAACTGCATCAATTTTTTTCATCTTCTGATGAACTAAAATCATCACCTCATCTTCTAATGAATTTGATCCTATACCACTATAGTGTTTGTACATCCAATGAAATTAATCTTGGCATGAAAACTTAAATACCTATATTTCCAAATATCACACCAAAAAATAACCATATAACAACATTTATTGTTAAATAAAACTCACTAAAAAGTTTTATTATGATTTCCAAAAAAAAATGATTCCAATAATTCATTAACTCAACAATCTACCCCTTTTTGGAAATCAAAAGTTGCATAAGGAAATTTAAAAGTTTTACAAAAATATAAAAGAAAGTAATTCCCATTTTCAATCTATCAGAAATTAAATTTATACAAGAAACTTAATAAAACACATTAAAATTATTCCTTAACACATTCTCACCTTTTATTAGATATGTGAGGAAAACTAAGTAAAACTTATCATTTTCTAAATACATCCCCCATTGTGACTTTTAAAAGGAAATATATGAATATTGAACATAATACAAAGATTAATATTTAATCCCAACCACTTTGACATTTTAAATCTCTCCCCCTTTGAGATGAAAATAAATAAATGAAAATTTTTTAAAATCCCCCATTAATAAGATACATATATATTTTTTTAAATATAACTTAAAATGTAAACAAAGAAACCTATTTTTAATTTCAGTTATCTATAAAATTTTCTTTAATCTTTAGGATGGTCCATCCATTGAATGTAAATAACTCCGGATTAGTCACTGAAAGTGGATAATATTAATTGTTAATATCTTTATATTCATTTTTCCAAAGTCCATAAACATTTTTTTAGTGCATTACATAAATAGAACTTCATTTCTCATCAAAAATGCAATTCATGTTTAAAATGCAAATTTGGGCCCAATAATTCATTTGTTTGTTTACAATATTATATTCATTTTCTGAATTTGAAATTTTGTGATATGATTGATCACTTTGTTTGGAACATTTTATCTTTTAGGTCCAATGGATGAATCCCAAAGTAAGATGGATAATTTTGCGCCTGAAGCCAGAAACTTGCTGGAAAAAGCATAATGGGCCTAAGGCCCATCAAACAAATGTGGGGCCCAGAAACCAAGCCCAATGAATCTCAAATTTATACAGTAGAAAGATAAAAATATTAGGATCATTTTATTCAACTGTGGCCGGAGCTAATTCTGATGTATTCATGATGATAAAGGGATATGAAGTTAAGATTTAAATGGTGGACCCGACATTAATGCACAGAAATCCGTTCCACCATTTCGACCATAACATCCAAACGGCTGAGCCAAATTTCCTGAAATTTTGAGAGATTCTAGAAGACACATGGAAGAAGATATTTTATATTTATGACACCTTAGTATTGGGCAATATGAAGTGTCAAACTCACATGTCAAAATGGAGGACGAATCTGGACAGTTTTCCGGGTCAACTTCGAAACGTCAATTTCCTTTTGATTCTTCACCCTCCTTTTGACTCTCTTAATTTTTGGGGGGTGAATTTAATGTTGGGGGTGGACATAAGGCTCCTAATATGCCTATATAAGGAGCTGGTGGTGAAGGGAAGAATCATCTAACATTTTCCTTTGAATCCATGTTTTTCTTTCAATTGTAATTTCCCGCTTTCGTTTTGTAATGGCATCGTCAATTTCTCTAATGTAAGTTTTTCATTCACATTTAGTATTTTAATAAAATTTCTTCTTCTTCTTCACTTTTTATTTTTCTTTTCTTCACACGTTGATACCATTGAATCATGGTGTGAAATTATTCACACCAGCACTTGTGATTTCAATCACACAACGGTGGAGTGTTCGTTCTTTTAATAATTTTCTTCTTCTTCAATTCCGCCCCCATAAGTCTACATCCCGCTTCCATTGGTAGAATATAATCAATGGAGGGATAAACTCTTAAGGTTTGATCCAAGGGAGTAGCAAGGTCAGGGATTGAATGTTATTTCATTTACTTAATATTTAAATCTATTCGTTATTTTAGGATTTCCATTTGATGAGTTACATTCTTTCTCATCTTTGACAACTTTAATGATGACACATTTTGAGTGCTAGTACGATCTATTTCCTTTGAGTGATCATTAAAGTGATCCTCAAAGTGAATTTGTGATTAGCCTTGGAATTGTGTAGGGATTAAATTGGTGAATGATTTGGAAGAATTATCTCATTGTTTGGATATGTCTTGAATTAATGACATGAAATTTTCTATGAAAAGAAATTCATCCAATCCACCCCAAGCAAAACCCTAAGATCAACCCACCATCAATAATTGTTTATTTCACATCATTTTTTTATTATATCTTATTTAAATTATATCTTTAGTTCTCCAATTAAAATCTACCTCAAAGTTGGCCACTTCATAGCCAATCCATCAATAAATCATAGCATCTCAAGGTTACTTCTTCGGTCCCTGTGGATTCGATCCCTACTTGTACTTCAACGACCGCTTTTACCAGTAGGGTAAATTTGGGCGCAAACCAACTCCCCCCTTATAAAATGAATTATTCTATTAAAAATAAAATATAGATACAAAAAAACCTTTCTTTCCTTTTTGAAATGATTAGTCTTTAAGAAAAATCAACAAGAAATAATATAGAGAAGATATAATATTTTCCTAAAAGTTATCCTCTGATACATATGGATGGTTTTATTCTTTTGAAGTTGGTTTTGGTGAAAATTAAAATAAGAACATATTATGTTTTGTTGTATTAAAGTTTGAATTTTTTTTTCTATATACTTGAAAATTATATATTTTTCTCATAACTTAAAAAAATACATAAGTAGAGATCAAAAAAATTTAAAACATTATAAGGGTAAAATCTAGATAAATTTTAAAATATTAATTTCAATTAATTTTTTTATTATATGAAATTACAATGAATTAAAATTTAAAAATAAAAAATATCTAGAAATATAAGTTTGAAAATCCTATATAAAACATTAAAATAGTTTCAGAAACAAAGAATTTCAAACATTTTTAAAAGAAGTTTCCAATGTCAGGAGATAGGTTAAACAAGAAGTGAATTATAGATCACTTTAAATTGATCATTCCCAACTTCTATTTAATATATCTAAATCTATCCTAATTTAAAGGTTTAGTGAAAATTTCAGAAATCTAATTCATCATTATAATAAATTCAAGAAAAATACTCCTTTTTATGTGTAATATTAATGGAAATAGTTTCTTATATCTATGTGTTTTTATTATAAGTGATGTGATGGGTTTCTAGATAAATAAACCATATTAGTGTTATCATAAAAAGACTAGGTTTCGGTAAATTTCAAACCAAAATCTATGAGCATGTGACGAATCCAAAAAACTTGGGCATAATAACTTATTAATTCTACATATTTATCTTTAGTGGTGGAGAATGTAACAAAGTGTTGCTTCTTTATAGACTATGAAACTAAATCTTATCTTAGAAAATGGAATGTTGTAACATTTCTGGTAATTACAGAATAATAATTTTTCATATTTATTAATATTTATGAATTAGATAATAATTTTACTTTAAAAGGGATGCTATGTCTGATAGCATACTTAACACGCAATAATGGGTTTTTACAAAATCTTATGTTGCACACAAGACTGAGATATACTGAAAAATAACACCTTATTAATATTATTATTTTAAATGGTAGTTATCACCTAGCCCTTGTATTAATGGTAATGATAAGAAATTAATATATTATGTTTACATATGTTTATTAAATATTTTTTACTTTCTTATAATAAATTTTAGAGGCTTAAAATGAGAATAAATCCAATTTTAAGCATAAATACTCTAATAACTTTAAACATTAGTTTTATCTCCTTTTGATGGAGAACCCTTTTTAAATATAGTTTTTGTCACTTTTATATTTTATATTTGAAAAAATAAACTTCTTATCTGGAATTGGGACATCAAAATTTGAATTTTTTGTATTTTTCTGATAATATTCATTTTTTAATGAATAATGGAAAATACTACATTTTAATTTAAAACTTAATTTTTATTTAATTTATTTATATTTTCAGATTATTATTTTATATGGTTTTAATGTATAATTAGAAGAAGTTTTTATCATTTAATCTAATTTAATTCATTGGATACAATTTTAAATTAAGATTAAATATTAAAACAATGTGAACTTTTGAACGTTTTACTTAAAAAACCCATTTTCTCGATCCATCAATGGGATTAGTGTTAAACCTAATTTAACCACTTATGTGAATTGAATTTTCAAAAATGTACATACATAGTTGTACTCAGTATAAAAAATTTGGTCCAATAGGATCAAAATAATTTTTGGTGAATAAAAACTCTAGTATTTTATTTATCACGGTTAAAAGTAAATCAGGTCAATAAGGGTAAAAATAATATTATAATAATATAAAACTACCCTAATACTTTTTCTAATATTATTGGATGAGTTATGGAAAAACAAGAAAATTCTTGGGCCAAAATTGTGGCCTTTGTAAGCTACTTGGGTGTGGTTATGACATTAATAACATTTTATTTAAAGTAAAAATAAAAATATCATAAACACGTCTTTTATTAATAAAACAATTTTAATATGGTGTTATATAAGTGATATCTTAGACTATAAATAGTAATTAGAAAGATAAAAATATTACTTACATCATGTTAATTTATTTATAATTTTTAGAAAATAAATAATTAAATTTAATTATGACACAATGATGATGTAATAATATATTTTTTAAAGAAAGAATCAAATAAATGATACTAATAATATTTAAATAAATATAATTTGAAATATTTGATGCCATAAATGAATTTTATAGGTGAATATGACATGTTATAATTATATTAAATGGTTTTTTTCAAAGTTATATCTCTGTTTGAATTTTATTTAAATTCAATAAAACGAATAGTGTCAAAATCGACATAATTTATATTATATAAAAATAATAATTTATTAAATTATTTAAAAATACTAAAATATATTTTAAAATTTTAAAGTGGCTATAATAAGGTCTAAAATTTTATAAAGTGTCCAATTATGGGTAATTTACCCCATATAAAAATATTTATAGCCTCTTAATATTTAAAATGTTGTTACTATAATTAAAATTAAAAGAGAAAAATTAAGGGTAAACCAAAAAGATAAGGTTGAAAATAAAATAAATACATGTATAAAAATTATTGTATGAGAGGATTTATAACTATCCTCATAATATCTTCTATATAAATTAATTTTAAGTCATTTTTATTAAAAAAATTATTTATATTAATTTTATATTTTAAGAGTTTCCAAGGTTGCCCCTCCCCTTTCCTATAAAAGGCACCCACTATTATCTAATAATAAAACTTCAATATCCATTTAATTCATCCAATATATGCCCAAAAACCTTTATATAACCCCTACCCACATTCTTGAGGCCTTATTTTAGGCATAACACCCTTCCTAGAGGTGTTACGTTGTTCTTCAAAGGTGATCAACCTAAGAAAAGGTATCATTTTCTTTAAGTATTTCTAATTTATTTCTTCTTCCACTTCCTTAAAATATTCTTCTTCCAAGATTAAATAATAACTATATTATCCTAAATATACTAATATGTTATTATGTTAATATCATCACCTAAATCCATCTCAATTTTTATTAAATGGGAAAGGAATTAATCGTTCGTGCGTATGTGTGAACTATCACCTCCACGAACTGATCTAATTAATTTTCAATAGCCACCTCTCATGACTGGTTATAATAATATAATTAATAGTCATATGTGATATTAATGAAATATTAATCATTATAAGATAAAAATATATCAATTACATTCTTATTTTCCATGCACATAAAAATGATAAAGTTATTTGTGTGTACGTGTGAACTATCACCTCCATAAAGAGATGTGACTCATTTTTATTAATTATATGATTTTTATGATATATATAATTATATTTAAATTATTATTATGATTTTAATTATATTATTATTATTATGTAAATATAAAATAATAATTACCTTATTTCCATAATGATCAATTAAAAATAGAAATGTTACTCATGCGTACGTACGACTTACCGTCTCCAGGATTATAACGTTGTTCATTTTTCATACCATAAATTAATGTTTTGATTTAAAAAGTATAATTGATGTATAAAATTTATTATTATCTCATTAATTTTATTATGGAGATTATGGGATTATTACCACATGGATTATTGACATCAATCCAAGTTCATTTTTGACTCAAGTACCAAATATCTACTAAACGTCTGATATGAACTTAAATAATTATGTAATTCTTATAACATGGTAATAAGTGATATAAAAGTAATAATAAAATTAAAAAAGTTTCTAAAACAATTATAAATTAATCTAATTTTATTATTCAATAATATAAATATTGTACGTGAGAAGTCGTACTCAAGGTAAGGGACTTCGTCTTAATCTCCTTTCATTGAGGCATATTTCGATAATATACACCACCTTATTTTATACAATGTATAATTAACACATTTTAATTTTAATTTAATTCAAAGGTTTCAAAAAGGAATTTTTTTATATGAAGAGTTTTACTAAACACAAAAGGAATATTTTTTTAACGTATACAATGACAATGACTTTTTTACCACCGTAACCATTATTTGATATTTAACTTCCTCTATAAGCCTTAATGTTTTTAAAAGAAAAATAAATACCATAATACCTTTTCAGTTATTTTGATATTGAAAATGGTTTTTAGAATGGATTGATTATGTCAATATCTTGAAATTATATCTTTTGATTTAAATGTGGTAATTTTACTTTTCCTTTATGCTTGTTAATGTGTTATGATTATGTAATGGTTATTGGGAATTGTTTATGTATACGAGTGGTTCCATGATAAAATGAGCTCAGGTGATCCCATGATATCTCTCCAATTAATTGGGTAATGAGATAGATTTAAATAATAAGGTTTCTCCTAAGTTATTTATGGAATATACTGTGATGGGTATTCCAAACATAACCATGAAGGTTAGTACCTATGTAGTTGTGAAAGCTACAATGTAAATATGATATGCATGCCACAAGTTACCTTTATAATTTATGATTTCAAAGACGTTTTTCACTAATATTATTATTTAATGAGGAATGTTAAAAAGTTTATGATTTATGGGTGAAAAGTATGTTTTTTTGAAAATGTTTTCATGAGTTTAAAATATTAATGGACTAACAGTTTGTTTCTTGATTTTATTCCCTTTACTGAGATTTTTGTTCTCATCCCAAGTTTTAAATTTTTTTTATAGGGTATAAGGATTGTAAAGAGAAATAAGTATGTAAATATGAATGTTATGACTATTTTTATCAAGAAAATAATTCATGTTTTATTTTAGAATGTTTTAGATTATGTAAAAAAATGGATAGTGAGTAGTAGTGTATACTTTGTAATATTTGAGTTGTTATGTAATAGTTATGGCATAATTCTGTAAAAATATAAACCTAAAAATATCCTCAATGTGAATTCTTGATTTAACTCAAGATTATGTAATGTTTAAGGCTGGGGCCTTATAGTTTACATCAAAGGAAAGGTTTAGAAAACTTTAGGGATTATGAGTTTTGGTTAAACATATGGTAACATTCTATGTCTATTATTTTAGTGAAATCCTTATTCTATAATTTTTTTCAGATCAAGGAAAGTTAGTTACAAATGGAAGGAGGGGAATCTTAAACAACATTCCTATCTCCTCATAATGACTTTCTTGCAATAATTATTGCAAATTCATGTCCATATGATTCTGAAACTTTTTCTAACATACAACACACTTAGAAGTAGTTATTTGAGATATCAAACACCTCCACTATATCTTGATACCATCATGGATCATGAGTTGTTTTTAATCAAATATTATTTTCTCAATATTCTAATATTTTTAAAAAAGGTAAATATTATCAAGGAATTTTTATACATTTTACCTTATCACAAGATTATGAAGAATATTGTGATTTTGAAAAAGTTGTTTAAGAAGTAAACCCTTACACAAACTATTTATATTTTCTTTTAAAATATAGTTTTTTAGAACATACTTATGGTATTTTAAAAGGACCATTTATTGAAAGTTTCAACTCAAAATTGGTCAGAATGTTTTATAAAAAGTAAGTCTTATCTGATGTTTTGAAATTATATGTCATACAAGATTATTCTCCAAAACTTTTTCTCTATGAACACCCATACAATCCAAGTTGTACAAGGTGTATTTGGACAAATGAATAAAGTTATTATGAAGAATTTATAAATAGTTTTTTCAATTCATGGACCTTCTATCTACGTGAACAAAATAATGATGAAACCAGGAAAACAACATGATCAAGGGATGATGTTATTTCTTTTGGTAATAGTTTTATTAAATATTTTGGAGGTGAAATAAAAAATATATTTCAATATATATAATACAAAATGAATTAATATATTGAGGTAATTATGATTTGGGAAGAAAATGAGAGGAATAAGACAACCTTTAAGTTTAAAACATTTTATGGTTATTTTTTGGATTTTATCTCATATTGGGAGTATTTTATAAGAATGATATAGTTTTAGAAAAAGGACAACTCACAGAATGGGTGACAACCCGTCGTGCCCAATAAGGCTGTAGGGATCGAACCCACAACCAAAGGGTGATAATGGTGCATTTACTAACACTAGCCTACATGAAGTCTCTAGTTAGTATGTATTCATTTTTTAGTTAAACGAGTTGATAAAATAAGAATAGGTTTATTTTAGTAAATAATGTTTTATCAAAGGGATATCATTGGTATTGGAAAATGATTTGGGTATTGAGTGATAAATGTTATTTTGGAATACATTCACTCTTTGGGGAACCCTAGATGCCTAAGGAAAATATAATACTATAGGATTTTATTTGAGGAGTAATGGTTTAATTTTATTTTGGATGAATCTACATTTTTATTGTGGACTTATAGTGATTCAAGTTATTTATGGAAATGATTAACATATCATGGAGAATATGTGATTAGGAAATTAATTTTTGGTATGATACATTAAGAGTTAATTATGTTCTTTAGAGATAAATGATAAAAATTATCATCAAAGACTATGTTATCAAATCCTTTTGAATTTTGTATTTTAATATTAGTTTGTATTATTTGAGTTATTATAAGGAAAATTATTTTTTGAATGATATATATTGGACTTTGGGTATTACTTTTGAATTTTGGAGATTAAAATTATCCATTATTATTTAAAAGTTTATTATATATATGGAATTATATTATTTTATCCAAACTTTTTGGTTTTGGTTAATGCTTCAAGACAGGATGAATAGATAGTTAATATTTTGTGGATTATGTGATTCTATAGAAGTTGATTATAGTACTTTAGGTATGATTTTTATTCATCTTTAATACCCATCTATTGAAGAAAAATATGAGTTTGTGGTGGAATTTGATTAAAGGATGAAACTCTACTTTTAAAGTATGTGTATTTACTTATGTTCTTATTTTATGTAGTAAAATAATTCCTCAACTCTATGAAAATGTTATTAAAACAAAAATGTTTTCCATTTAATTTTCCTACCATGAAATCAAAGAACATTTAACCCATCAAAATTTTGTGGCTTTCTAATTGTTAAATTTCTCTTCATCATGTTTTGTATCACTCTCCATCAGAACACAGTTGTTAGTTTTTCTTCCATATCCATGTTTTTATACATGGAATCCTAGTATGTGTTATCTTGGGTGACCTTTGAACTTCAATTTATTTATTTTAAAGTGGAAGTTTTATTGACTCTTTTTCTGATGTGTGATTTCAATGATGTAATTTTGAAAAGTAAAACCTTAGTTACTGAGCCCAAATTTAAAATTGCGAGGATGCAATTTTCAAAAGGGGGGAAGGAAGTAACATCCCTAGTAATTATAGAATAATACCTTTTCATATTTATTGATATTTATGATTTAGATATTAATTTTAATTTAAAAGGGACTCTATGTATGATAGTGTACCCGATACACAATAATGAGTGTTCTGAAATCTTATGTTGCACACAAGACTGAGATATACCGAAAAATAACACATTAGTAATATGATTATTTTAAATGTTTGTTATCACCTAGTCATTGTATTATATGGAATGAAAAAAACTAACTATATTACGTTTAAACATGTTTATTAAATGTTTTTAATTTCTTTTAATAAAATTTAGAGGCTTGAAATGAGAATAAATCCAATTTTAAGCATAAATACTCTAATATTTTTAAAATGTAGTTTTACCTCATTTTAATGGAGAACCCTTTTTAAATCTATTTTTGTCACTTTTATATGTTATATTTGATAAAATAAAATTATTATTTGGAATTGGGATATCAAAATTTACTTTTTTTTTTAATTTTTGGTATTTTTATGATAATATTCATTTTTAATGATTAGTGAAAAATACTGTATTTTAATTCAAAACTACCTTTTTGTCTAATTTAATTATATTGTTAGATTATAATTTTACATGGCTTTAAGGTATAGTTAGATGATTTTTTATCAGATAATTCAATGTAATTCATTGGATGTAATTTCAAAATTAAGATTAAATAGAAAAACAATGTGAAATTTTGAACGTTTTACTTTAAAACTTGTTTTCTCGATCTATCAATGAGATTAGTGTTAAACTTAATTTAACCACTTTTGTGAATTGAATTTTAAAAAATGGACATATATGGTTGTTCTTAGTATAAAAAACTTGATCCAATAGGATCAAAATAATTTTTGTCGAATAGTAACTTTATGGTAGAGGTAACACACTTCAGGCCAAGGCTAAGGCAATTTCCATGGGGCTGGAGGTTTATGAACAAAGGAATATAGTTTTGAGGATAGTGGAGATAGGTTATTTGATTCTCTATAAATCCTTATCAAGATGTGGAACTATCCATTTGAGCATAGATTATCTTATTCGTAAGTGAAAGCAGATCATGGGTGCCCAGATGGGTATCTCCTACACAGGACATGAGGGGAATAAAGTTGCGGACTTCTTGGCTTCCCAGGCTTCCCCAAGACAAAATGTTTCCCTCTATATTAATTTTGGATCCTTTCTACCTTGAGGCACTCACTTTTTTTATCAATTATTCTTTGGGCCTTCACTACTTCCGACCTTTTTGATGTATATCTCCTTGATGTATGTCTCCTAAGGAAATAAAAATGATAATGTTCAGTCAGTAAAGATAAATCAGGTAAATAAGAGTAAAAATAATATTATAATAATAAAAAATTATCCTAACACTTGTCCTAATATTATTGGATGAGTTATGTCTGACCAAGAAAATACTTGGGTTGAAATTGTGTCATTTTTAAGCTAATTGGGTGTGATTATGACATTAATAACATTTTATTTAAAGTGTAAATAAAAATATCATAAACATTCCTCTTATTACTAAATAAATTTTAATATGATGTTATATAAATGATATCATAAACTATAAATAGTCATTATAAAGATAAAAAAAATTACCTACATCATGGTAATTTATTTATAATTTTTAAGAAATAAATAATTAAATTTTATTATGACACAATGACGATAAAATAATATATTTTTTAAAGGAAGAATAAATAAATGATATTAATAATATTAAAATAAATATAATTTGAAATATTTGACACTATAAACGAATTTTATAGGTAACTATAAAATTTTATAAGTCTATTAAATGGGTTTTTATAAGTTAGCACTATATTTGGATTTTATTTAAATTCAGTTAAATGAATAGTGTCAAAATTGATATAATTAATATTTTATAAAAATAATAATTTATTAAATTAATTAAAAATCCTAAAAAATATTTTATAATTCTAAAGTGGCTATAAAAAGGTCTAAAATTTCATAAAGTGTCCAATTATGGGTAATTTACCCCATATAAGTAAATTCACAGCCTCTTAATATTTAAAATGTTGTTACCGCAATTAAAATTAAAAGAGAAAAATTAAGGGTAATCTGAAAAAAATGGTTTAAAATAAAATTAATACATGTCTAAAAAATATTTTATGAGAGGATTTAAAACTATCCTCATATTATATTCTATATAAACAAAGTTTGATTCATTTTTATTAAAAAATTTATTTATATTAGTTTAATATTTAAAGAGTTTCCAAGGGTGACCCTCCCCTTTCCTATTAAAAGTTACCCACTATTATCTAATAATCACACTTCAATAATCATTTGTTTTGTCCAAGATATTCCCAAAACACTTCCTAGAATCCATCCCCAAATTATTGAGGCCTTATTTTTGGCATAACACCATTCTTAGATGTGTTAAGGTGTTCTTCCAAGGTGATCAACTGAAGAAGATGCATCATATTCTTTAAGTATTTCTATTTTATTTCTTCTTACACTTCCTTCAAATATTATTCTTACAAGATTAAATAATAAATCTATTATCCCCAATATACTGAGATGTTATTATGTTAATATCATCACCTAAATACATCTCCACTTCTATTAAATGAGAAACGAATTAATTGTTCCTGTGTATGTGTGAACTATCACCTCCACGAACCGATCTAATTAATTTTCCATAGATATCTCTCATGACTGGTTATAATAATGGAATTTATATTAATATGTGATATTAATGACATATTAATCATTATAAGATAATAATATATTAATTATATTCTTTATTTCCATGCACATAAAAATGATAACGCCGTTTCATGCGTAAGTGTGAACTATTACCTTTACGAAGCAATGTGACTCGTTTTTATTAATTATGTCACTTGTATTATATATATAAGTATATTTAAATGATTATTATGATTTTAATTATATTATGATCCTTCTATAAATATAAAATTATAATTACCTTATTTCCATAATTATTAATGAAAAATGGAAATGCTAATGGTTTCTCAAAGATTGATTAGGTCTCAGTTAACTTAATCAGAAGATGAAATTAAATTTTGAAACTAACTTACTGGTTTAAAATAAGTATAAAAACTTGATAATTTAATTATCAAAGTAGCTTTAAAATAGTTTTGTATTTTAAATTAGTTAGCAGTGGAATATGATATATATATATATATAGTATACTTATTATTTAAACTAAAATGCATAGCAGGTGTAACCAAGAGGTTCATTATCAAGCCGAGACTTATCCCTCTAAAAAAATTTATATAAATTGATCCACACCCTAGATCGGGGTAAACAATAGTGAACACACTTTCCAGGTACAAAGAACTCTACCACAGTTCTACATGGGAAAACAAACAACAGCTCACAGCTGTCCAGGTCTTACTCGACCTCTACCACTATCCACAGTGGGAAACAAAGAGTTATGGAGTTTGAGTGAGGATTTAAGAATCCTCCAGTTTAGCTCAGGAGATAGTGTGTGTATAAAATAAACAGGGTACACACACTACTCATAATGTAAAGAAAGAATCACTAAATAAAATGTGAATGAGTTTAGAAAAGCTTTAGTGATCGATAGTACAGCTCTGGACTCGTTTGATTTGTCAGAAAATCTTCTGAGTCCTTCTCTGGTTTTTCTATGAAAAACAGAGTGTCATTTTCTTCCTTGTTCCAGGTACAACTTATCAGGTTGAGTGCATGAAGTGTTTGTTGTAGTTCTTCACTCAATATGCAGCTTGTGTTCTCCTCTAGAATAAGTTTCTTTGTGTATGTCTAGTGTTCTTGGAGTGTGGATGTATTTCGGTGTGCAGCTCATTTTTCAGTATGAAGCTTGTATGTACTCTTTGTGTTTACTTCTTACTGCTTGATACTTTCTTGTTACATTCTCCTTGTTTATCTCATTACAACAACACACCTCTTTTAGCTAGATCTTTATCTTCCCATTTATAGATTTCAGCTCCGGAAAAAAGGAATGATTACTTTTTTCATGGGTACTAGGTACGGTTCCCTGACATGGCAACAAAATTCATTAAATAACATTAACTGCATTAAAAACATAAAATGTAACCATTATCTTAATAGATAAATAGTACTGAGAGTATAGAGTTTGACTGGTTGGTCAATCATTCGTAGCCTTTCTGTTGGTAGACGTGTACGGTAAATTTTGTGTAAAATGACCTTCCATTGGTAGCTCTTTGAATGTACCAGTAGCTCTATATACTGGTGACTTCTTTCCATCAGTAGCTCTTGATCCATCTGTAGATCTTGGGCTATCGGTAGCTCGATGTATCGGTGACTCTGTAATTGTATCGGTATCTATGGTTATTGGTAGCTTTGGTTATCGGTGACTCTATACTTGTATCAGTAGCTCTGATTATTGGTAGCTCCTTGCATCGGTAGCTTTTTGCACTTGTATCATTAAACTTACTCTATCGGTAGACTGAATCTGTCGGTAGACTTGCTTACCGGTGGACTTATGCATATCGGTAGCTCGGCGCATATCAGTAATCTTCTTATTAGTGATCTTAGCTTATTGGTCTCTATCTATCGGTAGAATAAGTCTATCGGTAGACTAAGTACCAGTAGCTCTATATCAGTAGCTATACGCAGACCAGTGACTTAATACTTGTCTGTTTTATGAAAAACATATCTGAATGGGTTAGAAGTACTTCAGAACTCATATAAACATAGGATAAACAATGATTAACATATTTCAATGATTATTTTAATATTATTATCATCTTGATAACATAATATCATATATTGAGAGAATTAGAATATAGATAAACATTAATTGGGATTATCAAAGTATATGAAAGAATAATTGGGATTATCAAAACAGGTGATGTCAATAATATATATAAGTATATTTAAATTATTATTATGATTTTAATTATATTACGATCCTTATAGAAATATAAAATAATAATTACCTTATTTCCATAATTATTAATGAAAAATGGAAATGCTACTCATGCGTACGTACGACCTACCGTCTCCATGATTATAACGTTGTTAATTTTCATACCATAAATTAATGGTTTGATTTAAAAAGTATAATTTATTTATTAAAGTGATTATTATGTCATGAATGTTATTCTAGAGATGATGGACTTATGACCACATGAACTATTGATATCAATCCATGCTCATTTTCGACTCAAGTACCGAATATCGGCTAAACATCTGATATGAACTTAAATAATTATGTATATATTATAACATGGTAATAAGTAATATAAAAGTAATAATAAACTTAAAAAATATTCTGAAGAAACTAGAAGCTAACATAAGTTTATTATTTAGGAATTAAATATTGTAGGTGACGTGTCATACTCAAGGTACAAGACTTTGTCTCAATCTCCTTTCATTGAGGCATATTTCAATACTATACACCACCTTCTTTTATACAATGTATAATTAACCCCTTTGACTTTTAATTTCATTAAAATGGTTTTAAAAGGTATATTTTTATAGGAAGTGTTTTACTAAACAACAAAATGTTTTTTTTTCAACCTACAACCTCTAAAGTCAGCATCTAATAAACTTTTGAGTGTAGAACTAGTTTTGGAAAAATAAAACAGACTAAGTTATGATGAAAATTTTAAGAAAATAAAAAGAGGTTTTACCTCTTTAAAATTTATTCCTTTATATTTTCTTAAAATATCACACACAATCATATAGAAAACATAATATTTATTTTACTAGCTATTAAATATAGTAAACTTCCATTCATACCTCTATAATGTTTTTTATCAACATAGTTCATTGATTGATCAGTATAAAGTTTGATTGATTTACCTACATAAGTACTAGTACTTGAAGCATTATCAAAACCAACTTTTTTTTATTAAATATATAATATATTTATATTGAGTTAAAATTTCTTCTTCTAATCTTTTGGAAAATTTAAAACCAATAAAAAAGTTAAGTTCACCCATCATTTTCATTTCAAACTTACTCTTCATATGTTCCAAAAAATCATCAAAAAGAGATTTTTGAGTTGAAATAAGAATAATATTATCAATATAAAATTAAACAATGATGGTATATTTAAAAAATTTCATTATAAAAAAATTTTATTATAAATTTATTTAACAAAAATTGTTCTTATGTAAAAAATCTGGTAATTCTATCATACCAGGATCTTGGAGCTTATTTAAGGCTATAAAGAGATTTGATAAGTTTAAATACATATTATAGAAATTTTATATCTTTAAAACGAGTGGTTTTTCAATATAAACTTCCTCTTAAACATATCCATTAATAAAAAAACTTTTCAAATCAATTTGAGATAAAACAAAATTCTAATGTATTGAAAAGTATAATAGGATTATAATAGACACAAGCATAGATACTGGTAAAAAAGACTCACCATAATCTATGACTTCTTCTTGAAAATAACCCTTGGAAATGAGTCTTTTTTTATTCTTTACAATTATTCCACTTTCATCACATTTTTTCTAAAAACCCATTTTACTCTAATCACTAGAAGTTCTTTAGGCCAATTAACCAAAGTCTAAAATTGATTATGTTCAAATTTATTAAGCTATTATTATATATCCATTATCCAAATTTGATCACTCAGAGCATCATCTATTATTTTAGGTTCAAATTAAGATAGAAATGCATGATTATCACATTAATTTATTAAGGATTTTTGAGTTTTGACTAGATGACACCCATCAAAAATGATATTATTAGTGGAATGGTCTCTTAATATTGTATGGTTCTTAGGTAAAAAGGTAAATTATTCCTCTAATATATTTTATGTATATTCAATTGAAGTAGATTTAGGATATTGAAAATATATTGACTTAACTTCTAGATGATTTAGTATCTATGGTTGTGATTCAACTTCTGGTAAATGAACATAATTTGTTTCAAAATCATGATATGAAGGATTTACTTTTGAAATTTATAAAAAAAATGATTAGTTACATCAAATTTTACATAAACTCTTTCCTCAAAAATATTAGTTCATTTATTAAAATATTTATATGAATTATTATTTTTATAATAACCAAGAAAAATTCCTTCATTATATTTAGAATCAAATCTATGAATTTGATCATTAGTATTCAAAATGATCACTTTACACCCAATGAATCCGAAGTATGAAAGTGTTAGTTTTATACTAGAACACAATTCATAAGGTGTTTTATTAAGAAAAGGACAATGTAAAACTCACTTTATAGTATAGAAAGTAGTAATAATAGCCTCAGCCTAAAAATGTTTACCAAAATAATATTCACTAAACATGGTTCAAGTAATTTACTAAAGAATTTTATTTATTCATTTGACTACACCATTTTATTGATGTGTTCTTGGTGCTAAAAGGTTATGAGCAATGAATTTCTTAAAATATAACATTTCAAAGTTATAGTTTACAAAATATTCACCATGATCACTTAAAATGGAAATAAAAGTTAGGTTTTTCTCATTTTTAATATATGTATGCAAATTTTTAAATAAGATAAAGCTATAGATTTTTGATTTTGAAAATAAGTCCATGTAAATCCAGTATAATAATAAAAACGGACATAAAAATAGTTATTTCACCTAATGATTTCAGTTTGTGTAGGGATAAATAAATCTATGTTCACTAACTATATAACTCTAAAAGATGATATTTTAGTAATAGGTTTAAATCTATACTTGTGTTGATTACCAAATTGACAAGGATCGCATACTTTGATTGTGTTAACCTTAAGTTATAGTTGATCCCTAACAATAATTTTTATAGAATGTTTAGCTAAATTACAAAAGTTAGTGTCCAATAATCCTATTACAATGATAAAAAAAATCTCCAACTACACTTAAAAAAGGAAATTTTGACTCCTAGGGTCTTCTAAGGAAAGTGCGTAAACATTCTAATGCCTATCGGTAGATAAAATGAAATAACATTACAAACTTTAAAAAGTACATTTATAATTCATGAAGTTAACAAGGTAACCCTCATAATAGAGTTATATTATGATAATAAGGCTATTCTAAAGTCCTAAAATATGAAAAACATTAGAAACTAAAGATTTTATAAGAAAAGTTTGATCATCGTTTCTGATGATTTCACCATATGCACTGTCTCTAAAAGTAAATCATCCTTCATTTAACTTCTTCAACATTCAGAAGTTAGAATTGTATCCTATAAAGTGTTGAGATTTACCATTGTATATTTACCACTTGTTCCAACTATTGGAACTTAGCTTCTATTCCTAATAATATTAAGATTAAGTTCTTGGTACCCAAAATTCCCTGGGTCCATAAATATACACAAATAAAATTTTAGAAACTTTCATTTATCCAACTATTTTATGTTGAACATATCATAGTTATTTAGATATAAAATCTTTATAAAATCCAAAATATTGAAAATTATTTAAAGAAAAAACTTTCTCTAGTGACCTTCTATTTTGAATTTTGTACAAAAGGGTGAACTTTTAGGTAAATGTTAATTTGAATAAAAATGAGATTTATCAAAAGTATATCCAATTACATTAGAATTTATAGATGGTTTTAATTATTTATACATATTTTCAAAATTTTATTTACTAAAATTAAATCCATTCAAAAGTTTCTTCTAACTATTGACTTCATAGTATTGTTTAATAACTAAATTCTGATCATTAAAATTTGATCTTGAACTAGATTTAGACTCTAATTATTATGAAAATTTAGAAATTTTTGTTGTAAGTTTTGAAATTATATTATTATATTTAGAAAGATCTATTTTTAGCATAATCACTGTTATTCTTAAACTTTTATTCTCTTTCTAGTGAGAGTTACATATCTCACCATTTCTTCATATGTAAGAAAATATTTCCCATCATACGGTGAATTAAAATTTTCATCTTCTGATGAATTTTCTTTTTTATCATTCAAATAAGATTAAAAATCATCATCATAAGTATTAGAAAATTTATAATGTGTGGTTAAATTATTAATAGATTACGTGGTTACCTTTTCCATAATACATTTATCATCTTTAAGGATATTTTCATAGAATCCAACAACCTTCTTATTTTTTCTATCACTTTCTTCTAATGAACTGTCATAGATTGTGTGACCTCTAATTTAACTCAAAGTATCCAAGGATTTATGATATTTATTCCCAATACTTTTATAGGTTCTCCTAAAATTTATCTATTCCCTATTTAATCCCAGAAAATCATATCTTATATTATCATTCTTTTTTATATTGATAACAAGTAACATATGAAGATTCTTTCTTCTCATGTTGTTCCTTCTAACCTTTTAGAAAATAATACCATAAATTATTATTTGTGATAATATAATTCATTATTAATTATAATTGATTAATTTCACATTCACTAGATCCAACATTACTAACATCTAATGATTATTTAAAATTATTATTTTAAATATTATCTTGATAATTTATAACTCTAAAAGAAATAGATCTCAAAGTATAAGAAAAAGAAACTCCATTATTACTCTTCTCTTTATTAGTGTCTATTTTTAATTAACTCCCATAATGCATGAGAGTTCCAATAAAATCATCAAACCTTATCTTAGTCAAATGTTTCATATCATCAACAGTTGGGTGATTTCATTACCACTCCTTCAAAAATATATCAATAAATTTTCCACCAGCTAATCATTTGTGTAGAACCCCAAGATTGAGGTATGTATCCTTTTTGTGTGCCTTTTATGTTTTTAAATTTCTTGGGATGAGTTGGGAAGAGGTTGGGAGAGTTTGGAATGATTTTCGAAAGTTTTAGAATCCTTTTTAAGGCTGTACAATTTGAGTACGGTTATGGTAAACTGTGCGAGATGAAACCATGCGGGCAGTGGGGTTACACATGGCTTGCGCACAGTTTATATAACCATGAAAGGATTCCATGAAAGATGCCCCTTTGAGGTAGCAGTAGGCGCATGGTTAGCACACAGTTTTTCTAACCGTGCGAGCTAACCGTGCAGCCCGTAAAAATGGGTTTTGAAAAATCTGAGATAAGTTGGGATTTCCCAAAAGACACCCAAACTTTCTCCCATTTGAGCCTCACTCAGGATTTACTCTTCTCAAGAGTTAGGGGTGCTCTCCCACTCGTTTTGGAAGGTATTTGAAGGGGTTTCAAGGTGTTTTGAAGGCAATTCATCTTGGGTAAGTCTTATCTCTGGGTTGTTTTGTGGTTTTCTCTAGATCTACTCTCTCCTCTATCTTGTTTTTCTAGATGTACATCCATTTCATGTAGATATAGGGTAGTTTTTTACTAAAGTTTTTATTTTAGGGATTATTTATGGTAGGGAAAGATACCTAGAGTGGTTTTGGTGGAGTGTTTGTTTGGATTTGTGGTGCGGTTTCTTGTGGGTTGATTTTTCCGAAACCCTAAAGCTAGGTGGCTTATCTCTCGACTCAAATTTGTTAAAACTAAAAGGATTGTTACAATTAATTAGTTTTTATTAAATTAATTGGTTATTTTTATGTGTGAAATTTTTTAGAAATCCATTTGGTAATGTTTGGGGGATTTTTGGGAAAAGGGGTTTTTGTCATGTAACGTTCTTATTGTTGGATTTTAAAATGAAGATTTTAAAATCGGTTGCTTGGGTTGATTTGTGAAAATGGTTGATGAAAATGGTTTTCAATAAATACGTTGTTTATTGAAATTTGTTTTATCATGGAAAATGATTTAATTATGGTTTTAATAAATGAGTGATTTATATTAGTGGATTGGCATGTGATGGAAATGGTTATGGGCATGTTGTTGTGGACTTAGTGTGTTATATGCTTGGTTATTTTCTTGTGCATGTCATGTTGTGATTGGAATGATGTGAAGTGGTCAGGGAGTAACACTATAAAAAGAGGATGGATAGTGGAAGGAATAGCCACCATTATGGATAGTGGTCAGAAAGCACCACTAGTTAGAAATGTAGTGAACGGTTTGGACGGAAGCTCCACCATTTTGGTTTCCTTGTTGTGTGTTGCTTTTAAAGATGAAATTTTTTGTGTAAATGTGAAATGGTGAAATGGATTATGCCATGGTTGTTTGGATTTCCCTTGGGTTTCATGGTTTGGGGAAAAGTGACTTGGTAAGGGTTTGTTTGGATTATTGGTAAATTTTGAACTATTTAATGTTTTATATAAACTATTTTATATAAATGTGCTAATGGTTTTATCCTAGTGGTGTGTGTAGGGAAGTCATTTGGGGAAAACATACTGAGTAATTGTACTCACCCCCTGCTTTGGAACTCGGGTGCTTTTGCAAATGTTGTATTTTAAGACATAGGTAAGGGTAAAGTATATCATTTTTCTAGTGGTTCAACATGATGATTTGGTGATGTTGTGGTGCTTGGAGCATGGATCTTGGTGTGGAGCTATGGATGGTGTCCTAGTTATTTTGGATTATTTTTGTTTAAGTATTCTACTTGGTACTATGATAGTTTTATTATTGTGGTTTGGTTGTATTGGTCTTTGGTAATGGTGTGGAAATGTCTATTACTTTGGTTGATTCTTGATAATGTATGGTATGGGTTGTTTTGTTGACATGCATCATGTAGCCTTATTGGTAATGGTATTTTTTTGGTTGGTTGATTCAATATTAAGGGAAAATTGTTCCCTAATGATTCTTAAAGCCCTTGGAATTTATTTACAGCCTTTGGAACCCTAGGAACATATCTTAAGGCCAAGTAGAATTCCTCTACCCTCTCAAGCCAATGGGATGAGGTGGGATGTTACAAGTGGTATCAGTTTGTTCGGTCCTTGGATTTCAAGTGAGAGCAGTTGTTCAGTCCTTTGGTGTTGACATTCATCCTTGACCTATTCCTTGAGTCAGGATTGTAGAAAGGTGTAGTATTGTCAGAACATGGAATGTATAACATAAAATGACATAGCTAACCCTTTTATGCTGAAATTCAAGTTACCATGGAGTTATCTACATAAGTGTTTGAAGACACTTATAGGCATTGGGAGTCTCACTATCGTGGGTGTAGCCAATGAGATGAGCATGACATGCATGTTAGAAATTACTTCCCTATAGGTTGAATATTTCATTGGGGTATAATAATTTATAGTGTTGTATGAATGTGTGGATTTTGAAAATATTAATTGGGTTTCAAAAAAGTGTGATTTGAAACATGGAAACTAGTGATATTTTGAAAATGGGTTGATTTTCAAAACATGGTTGATTTTTCAGAATAGTTCAACATGGAAAATGTGAACTTGTGGAAATCTTGGTTGTGATAGTTTCAATGTTTTGAAATTTAAAAATTGTGTACCCTTCCTTGTTAAGGGAGTGGGTCTTATGGATGTTTTTGTGTTGATAGAAATGGCACTGGGTAGGCGTCGTAGAGACCAACCGGAGGAAGCTTCTGAAAATGTGGTTGCATCTGAGCCCCAGGTGAACCAGCAGCTAGTGAAAAGTATAATAAAAGCTTTCCAAGCTGTGGAAAGTGGGAATAAATTAGATGAACCAAAGCATGTGGATAATGTGGTTTAGTTTAAAAGGAAGAATACACCCATGTTTAGGGGTGATATAGAGCTAAAAAGGGCTAAAGAATGGATGAATAGGATGAATAGGATATTTGACTTCTTGGGAACACCAACAGAGATGAAAGTGAAACTAGAAACATATATTTTGGAAGATATTTACCTTTAGTGGTGGGAGCTTGCGGTCCAAGCTGGGGCAGAGCAAGGTGTGACATGGGAAGGTTTTGAGAAGTTGTTTAATAAAAAATTATATGCTCATATGTTCAGAATTCAGAGTAAAATGGATTTATTCAGTTTGAAGCAAGGGAATATATCAGTAATAGAATATAAAACCAAGTTTATAAACTTAGTGCAGTTTGAACCTGAGATGGTGGGTAGCACATCGTTGAAGGCACAAAATTTTGAAGTTGGGTTGTGGAAGGAAATTAATTCCAATATAGCAGTGCTATGTATAAATTATTACATAGAAATCGTGAATAGAGCTACAGTGGCTGAGTGGGATCTTTTGGGGGATACAGGTGGGGGAATTATGTTGGTACCCACAAGGAATAATGGGAACTCAGATGCTTGGTTCAAGAAGAATAAGGACACTCGTTTCTAGGGTGGGGTATGACTTAGAATATGATGGTAGGATCAGTGAATCTTCCTCTAAAGCCTTAGAGTAATCTGGGATGTTTTCAATGTTTCTCTATGATCCACATCAAGAGGGATTGTATGAAAAAACTCAAGCATGTCATAATTGTAATCAAACGGGGAATCTTTAGTGTTATTGTCAGAATGATCCAAGGTTGGGTGTCTGTGACACTCCTCAGGGGTCATAGGTGTCTTATTCCTCGACGATACGGGGGAAGCAACATACCCCTTGACAATAGAGTAAAGTTAGTCATGGTGATTTTAGGAATACCATGAATCCTCAGTAGGGAAAAAAAGAGCAGAGTGTGGCAAGTAAGTAGTTGTTTGGAGCTGAGCAGGTTGTGGTGGATGATTGGTCGGGACCATCCACGATGCGAGGTACAATTCTTTTCAATTCCACATTGATGCAAGATTTTTTTGATATGGGTGATTCACATTATTTTATTTCTTCTAGCATATTTGATTTGTTGGGTTTACATGTGGAAATGATTCCTTCTATTTTGAAACTAAAAAATCCTCTAGGTCAATGAGAGTGTCAAGCCTTCCTATGTCAAGCATATTGTTTAGTTTTGGATGGAATTGAATTGATGTGGAATTTCTCAGTGCTTGAGATGGATGCTTATGATATAATCATGTGAATGGATTGGTTAGAAATGTTTAAGGACCACATCTATTTCTATGCTTTAACAGTTAGTTTTGTGATGGAGGATAGCATTAGAAATCTCTTTAGAGGGGAGAATAATGAAAAACTAGGTGCAACAGATTTGTTGGCACCATCTGTTGGAAAAATATTGTACCAGTTAGTGGTGTTGTCATTGGCATTAGTGGAAGAATCTTAGCACAATGTTCTTCTATCAGTTGTGTATCAATTTATGGACGTATTTCCTGAATAATTCTTAGGGTTTCAACCCATGATAGAAGTAGAGTTTATGATTGATCTTCTTCTGGGGACCAGTCTTATCTCACTTCCATCTTACCGAATAACACTAACATAATTGCAAGAATTAAAAGTGCAGTTGGAGGAGTTGGAGAACAAAGGGTTCATCCGGCCTAGAACATCTCTGTGGGCAGTGCCAGTTTTGTTTGTTAAAAAGTCATATAGAAATTTATAACTCTATATTGATTATTTTAGACTTAATCAGGTTATGATAAAGAACCAATATCCACTTCCATGAATTAATTATTTGTTTGACCAATTGAGGGGAGCTTAGTGGTTCTCAAAGATTTACTTTAGGTTGGTATATAATAAATTGCAGGTAAGAAAGGATGATATCCCAAAAACAACTTTTAGAAGTAGATATGTCCATTATGAGTATGTGGTTATGCCCTTTGGTCTAACAAATGAACCAATGGTGTTTATGGAATTTATGAATAAGATATTTTAGAGATATATGGATTATTTTGTGGTGGTATTTGTGGATGATATACTGGTGTATTTGAGTACAAGGGTGGGGCATGAGAAACACTTGGTGATGATGTTGGGGATCTTGAGGGATCATCGGTTGTATTCCAAATTGTTAAAGTATGACTTTTGGACATAGGAGTTTTGTTTCCTTGGACATGTTATTTCTAAGAGGTGAGTTTCAGTCAATTTGTAAAATATATAGGCTGTTATATCATGGAAACCACCAAATAACGTTTTCAAGAAACAAATATTCCTTGGTCAGCTGGGTATTATTGACATTTTTTTCATGATTTATCATGATTGGATTCACCAATGATATATTTGACAAGGAATAATATCCCATTTCAATGGGATGAGTAGTGTCAAAAATTCTTTGAAGAGTTAAAGGGTCACCTTACATCAACACCAATATTGGTTTTTCTAGAACTAGGGAAAGGGTACGTGGTGTATTATGACACATTGGGATCAGGGTTGGGGTGTGTTCTCATGAAAGGGAATCATGTGGTTGAATATGGATAAAACCAGTTGAGGTTTCATGAGAAAAACTACCCAACACATGATTTGGAGTTGGCAGTAGTGGTTTATGATTTAAAAATGTGGCGTCATTATCTCTTCGGTGAGAAATTTATATTGTTTACTGATCAGAAGGGCTTAAATCATATTTTCTCATAGAGATATTTGAACTTGAGGAAAATGAGATGGATGGAATATCTCTAGATGTTTTATTTCAACTTAATGTACACACCAGGTAAGGGAAATTCAATGGTGGATGAATTATGTAGAAAATCATATGTTCAGCTGGTGAAACATGCATTAGATCAGTGGCAGTTGATGTTGGTCATAACTGAAATGCAGTTGGAATGTGAGGACCAGGGTGGAAGAGCGATCTTCTTTCTGTTTTTGTTGGTTATTTACTTGGTTGGGTTGGTTAAAGAGGCATATGCATTTGATTTCGAGTTTTTGGAAATGAGGTCGAAACTCAATGGTGGGTAGACCATTGAGGGTTGGGAACTGAATAAAAATTCAGTGTTGTGTTTTCAGAATCAGATGGTGGTACCAGTGGATTTTTAGGAAGAACTTCTCTGGACTTATCATCATTCTAGGTGGGCTATCCATCTTGGAATTCAGAATATGTATAAGGCGTTGAAAGTGCATTTTTGGTGGTCTGGTATAGAAAGAAAAGTGGCATAGTTTATTTTAAGATGCTTGACTTGTCAGCAAGTCAAGGTAGATCATCAGTGGCCAACAGACATGTTATAGTATTTACCCATCCTAGTGTAGAAATGGGATCAAATATCAATGGATTTTGTGATGGGTCTGCCAAGAACGGTTTGGAAACACGATGCCATATGGGTGACTGTGGATCGACTCACAAAGTCAACCCATTTCATCCCGATTTGTGAATCTCATATGGTGTAAGATCTATCCAAAATCTATATAAGAGAAGTGGTTAAAAGGAATGGTGTTATAGTTCTTATTGTATCAGATAGGGATCTAAGGTTTACATATTGTTTTTGAAAATCCTTGCAGCAAGCCCTTGGGACACAGTTGACGATGAGCATAGCGTATCATCCTCAAACGGATGTCCAATCTGAGAGGACGATACAAACTTTGGAGAATATGTTAAGGGATTGTGTCATGGATTTTGGTGGTTCATGGGATGATCACTTACCATTAACAGAGTTCTCCAATAATAATAGTTATCAGGATTCACTACACATGGATCCATTTGATGCATTGTATGGGTGTCTATGTCATTCTCCACTATGTTGGGTGAAAATAGGTGAGACTTTGATGATAGGACCAAGCCTTGTATAAGAGACTACGGAGAAGATAAATTTGATCAGAAAGAGGATAGAGATGTCTCAAAGTCATCATAAATCGTATGCAGACCATCTTTGTCGATTGTTGTCGTTCGAGGTGGGTGATCATGTGTTTTTGAGAATCTATCATAGGTTGGGACATCATTGGTTTAGAAAGAAGGGTAAGTTATCTCTGAGGTATATTGTGCCTTTTGAAACACTTGAACGGATTGGAGAGGTTCATTATCGATTGGATTTACTACCATAGTTTAGTGTAGTGCACAATGTGTTTCATGTGTCCCAGTTGAAGAAGTATCAACCAGATCGTGACCATGTGATTCGTTGGGATCATGTTGAGCTAGATCCGGATTCTTCCTTGATGCACATGCCAGTATATATTGTGGACAATCAAGATTAAGTCCTACATGGTAAAATAATTGGTTTATTTTGTGTTTTATGGCAACATGGTCAGATTTAGGAGGAGGCATGGGAGTGGGGGAAAGAGATAGCCGAGCAATGTCCTGATCTCTTTTGGCAAAGGGGTAGTTCTCTAATTTTTTAGGAAAGAAATTCCAATGGTGGAGAGAATTTAGCACCAATGGTTTGAGTTATGTAGCCTCTTTTTTTCTTTTTTATGTGTTTAAAGTGCTTGTGATGAGTTGGGAAGAGGTTTGGAGAGTTTGGAATGGTTTTGGAATGTTTTGGAAGCCTTTTTAAGGCTACACGATTTGAGAACGGTTAGGGGAAACTATGTGAGATGGAACTATATGGGAAGTGGGGTTACACACATCTTTATCATTGTTTGTATAACCATTAAAGGAGGTCGTGCAATATGCCCCTTTGAGGTAGTAGCAGATGCACAATTAGCACACGTTTTATCTAACCACGCGAGCATGTAAAAATGGGTTTTTAAAATCCAGGATTAGTTGGGATTGCCCTAATGAAACCCAAAATTTATCCCATTCAAGCCTCAATTAGTATTTTCTCTTATAAAGGGTTAGGGGTGCTCTCCCACTCGTTTTGGAAGGAATTTGAATGTGTTTCAAGGTGTTTTGAAGGCGATTAATCTCGGGTAAGTCTTCTCTCTGGGTTGTTTTGTGGTTTTCTCTAGATCTACTCTTCCCTCTCTCTTGTATTTATTTATCTACATACATTTCATGTATATCTAGGGTTTTGGTTGCATAAATTGTTGATTTTAGGGCTTTTTGATGATAGGTAAGGATACCTAGAGTGGTTTTGGTGGAGCGTTTTTTTGGATTTGTGGTGCGGTTTCTTGTGGGTTGATTTCATTGGAACGCTAAAGGTAGGTGGCTTCTCTCTCGACTCCACTTTGTTAGAACTAGAAGTATTGTTCCAAATAATTGTTTTTTCTTAAATTAATTAGTTATTTTTATGTGTGAAATTGGTTAGAAATCCCTTTGGTAATGTTTTAGGGATTTTTGGGGAAAAGGGGGTTTTTATCATGTAATGTTCTTGTTGTTGGATTTTAAAATGGAGATTTTAAAATTGGTTTCTTGGGTTGATTTGTAAAAATGGTTGATGAAAATGGTTTTCAATAAAGATTTTGTTTATTGAAATGTGGTTTAGCATGGAAAATGATTTAATGGTGGTTTCAATAAATGGGTGATTTGTTGAAGTGGATTGGCATGTGATGGAAATGGTTATGGGAATGTTGTTGTGGCCTTAGTGTGTTGTATTCTTGGTTATTGTATTGTGCATGTTATATTGTGATTGTAATGATGTGAAGTGGGCAGGGATTACCACTATAAAAAGAGGATGGATAGTGTATAGAAGATCCACCATTATGGATAGTGGTTGGGAAGCAACACTAGTTAGTAATGTGGTGAATGGGTTGGATGGAAGCTCCATCATTTTGGTTGCCTTGTTGTGTGTATCTTTGCAAGATGGATTTTTTTGTGAAAATGTGAAATGGTGAAATGGATTATTCCATGGTTTTTTGGATTTCCCTTTGGTTGCATGGTTTGGGAAAAAGTGTATTGGTAAGGGTGTGTTTGGATTATTGGTAATTGTTTAACTATTTAATGTTTTATATAAACTGTTTTATATAAATGTGCTAATAGTTTTATCCTAGTGGCATGTGTAGGGAATTAATTTGGAAAAAACCTACTGAGTAATTTTAATCACCCCCTACTTTAAAACTTGGGTTCTTTTGAAAATGTTGTATTTTGGGACATAGATAAGGGTAAATCATCTCATTTTTATAGTGGTTCGACATGATGCTTTGGTGATGTTGGGGTTCCTGGAGCATGGAACTTGGTGTGGAACTATAGATTGTGTCCTATTTCTTTTAGAGTCTTGTTTTTTAAGTCTTCCTCTTGGTACTCTTATAGTTGTATTGTTGTTGTTTGGTTGTATTGGTCTTTGGTAATGGTATGGACGTGTTTGGTCATTTGGTTGATTCTTGGTAATGTATGGGTTGGGTTGTTTTGATGGCATGCATCATGTAGCCTTATTGGTAATGGAATTTTTTTGGTTGGTTGATTCAATCTTAAGGGAAAATCATTCCCCAATGATTCTTGAAGCCCTTGTCATTTATTTCCAGCCTTTGGCGCCCTAAGAACATAACTTAAGGCCAAGTAGCATTCTTCTACCCTCTCAAGCCAGTGGGATGGGGTGGGATGTTACAATTTGACAGCTCATTTTCACCAAGTTATTGGAAACTATTCATGATAGTTATAATTTGTTGATGAATCTGAGAAATATAATCTCTAGGAAGTAAATTAAAGTCTTGATAATCCTCACATAATATGGATCTTATAGTTTCAATAACTTTATAAGTTCCAAAATGAGTAACCTCTAGATTTTTCTAAATTATGTTAGTAGTTTCACAAAAAGATATTTGATTGTAAATGTTTCTTATCATCAAACAAAACAAAGTATTTCACACATTATAGTTGGCCTAAAACTTAATATTCGAATCTCTATAAAAAGTAAAAAGTTCCTTCTAATAAATATTACAATTTTCATTATCAAATAATTATCCACTTCAGTATTAATAACAAAAGTCTTCATTCAATCACACCAATATTCATAATCATTTCCATTAAATATTGGTGGATAATTAGGACCAAATTTTTTTAATGATACAATATGTATTCATTCCACTATAAAAAAAATTCTCCACCAAACATTACATTTAAAGAAACTGAGATATTTCTGATAAACCAATGGAAAATAAAAAGTAAGACTAAGATTAGTCTTAAATGTAGAGATAAGATCGGATACCAAGTATTGGTATCAATAAAAAATAACTGATTATTAAAACATAGTAGAGTTATGCTCTAATAAAAATTGTTTTATTGGATATATATGGTGTAAAAACTATAATATGGATTGAATTATAGTCCAAAACATGACTTATAATTTTTATCCACCTCAAGGTGTGGGTTGATCGAAAATACAATATTCCAACCAAATAAAAAATAATCAGAGCATAAAATAAAATGTAGTGGACATTAAATAATAGAAAAAATAAATATAAATATATTAAAACAAATATACATATTAATAATAATGGAAATTAAGTTTTTTGTAACTTTGAAAAAATTTGAAAAAGTTAAAGTAAAAAATACACATAGTTCAAAATTTTATAAAACATGGATTGTTGGATAAAAATACAAATAATAATTTAAAGGATATAATAAAGACACACTTTTATGAAATATATAAGGAGTATCCTTAAATATTATACAAGTTATCCTATCTTACTATCCCCAAAATCCCTCGATCAAGATGATCAGAATAAGCTCTTTCTTCTAATCCTCAAAAGCCCTTGATCACATGGGATTGTACAAATAGATGTATTCCTATCCCAAAAATACATTGATCACAATGATAAAAAAACTAATAAAAACATAAAATGATAAATATATTTATAATATAAAACCTCACACAACAATAGTTCTTGGAAAAACACTCAGAAAGAAAACTATTATATTTATCGAAAGCAATCTCAACAACAAGAAGTTGCATAACTTCAAAATGACCAATTTTTTTGAATGATCAGTATTCCTTCTTTAATTACTTCTCATAATCCATGAATCTATAGTACAATTTATAAATAAAGTTTTAACAAAATAAAATGTTTGAAATCCATATTATTTGGTGTTAGTTATAAGTAGATCATATGTAGCTTTTTCATTTTCTAATGAACTCAACACATATCCTCATATTCTAATGAATTCAATCATAAATTGCTACAATAATTGTACATATAATGAAATTAATCTTGGAATGAAACCTGGGTTCACTTTATTTTCAACCCACACACCAAAAATAACTACAAAATAACATTTAAGGTTAAATCAAACTCACTAAAATGTATATTGTGATTTTCGAAACAAAATATGAAAAAGACTCATTAACTTCACAAGTGTTGTCCATTATTTAATTTTTCCTAAACCTGAGATGTTTCTAAAACTTTTGGATATATTATTTACATTTTAATTTTTATTAAGAGTCTTGATTAATGTTGTGAAATATATAATTTTATGTTTTCTTCTTATTCAAAGTTGTTGGAATTCATGAATCCCATTTTTACATTGAAATTTTATTTTAATTTCACCCTTATACATATATCCTTTTAATTAAGCCCCTAGTATCCATGAAAAACATTTTTAGGTGGCCACATAAAAATATAAAAATACCAATCTAACTACTCTAAAAGTTAAATATATTACAATAGTTTAACTCAAGTGTGGGGGAGGAAGCTAGTCGTGTGTGTTTAGTTCAATGGAGGCTGTTCAGTGGGTGTTTTATCTACTATTGTCTCTATATGGGATGAAAAATAATAATTAAAATATTAAAGGATGAAAAAATTTCATTCAAAGTTATGTTTAGAATCACACTACTTTTTTGAGTTCAATATGCCTCTCTTTCCTTCAAAAAATTATTTTTTCACAAAAATTACAAATTTGAATTCAAGTTGAAACTTTGCTACAGAGGGGAAAAGAGGGAAGAAAAGTATCATTATTACTAAAATTTGAAATGTGTGGTTGGACTAAAAAAATAAATAGGAAATTGGAGGTCAAATTTATGAAAAAGGAGATTTGGTGGGGATTTATTCTAGAGTATAAAGAATTTTCATGCATTTTAATTCGTATTAGAGCCATAACCCTTCTCATTTTACCTCAACAGTTTTAAAAATCTAAAATCGACTAACCCTTTAGCCACATAACAACTTAGTTAAAGTCCTCATGATTGAATAAGTTTTATGATTATATAAAGTGGAGATTCTGGGATCACACCAAGCCTATGGGAGTCATTAATTCTCTTAAGAATGATAAAAGCTTCATTAAATCCTTGAATAAATAGAGACACATTTCTAGGGAGGTATGCACAAAAAAAACTGAAGAATTAATAAGAAATTGAATGAAATTTTATGTTCAGTTTTGGGAATTTGGGAATTTAGCTACATTTAGAAGTTATGATATTTCTATTAGTTATTTGAAAAGTGTTATCATTAGTATCTTGAGAACTATGAATTAACATCAGTATAAGAAGATTGTACAGGGGTACAATGTTTATGTGCATGGGAATTGATAGAGATAATTTGTTCATTAATTTTACATGATATTTCAGTTATTTAAGTCCCATATTTTTATTAGTTTTGGGGTACTTATTGAATATTTAGTTAATAGGAATAAAATGACTCAATTTAAAAAATGGTTTAAAACTTTTTATTTATTTATTTTATCTATATTTGAAATTATTAGTATAAATTATGTATTTAATTTTAGGTTTTTGATGTTATTATAGGATATCCAAAGGTGATTTTTAAGGGGATGAGTTAAATTAATGAATTTTTTTTCTTAAATGGATAAGTCTATAATTTCTATGAGAGTTCGCTACTAGTTTTTTTCAAAGTTTTGAAAGATTTTTAAGTTCATTAACTCTTATGAAGTGGATAGGTACTTGAATTAATGATTATTTTTTTAGAAAAGGATAGTACATCTTCATAAGGATTATTTTAACCTATTAACGATTCATTATTTGAATTTGAAAAAGTATTACAAAATATGGGGCTTATCCTGGACAAGAACCATATGAGTTTAGGCTAGCTAACAAGAGGCATCTAGTAAAACATTGACCATGGTGTTAGGTATAGGAATATGGGGAGGAAGTCTAGTGTGGATTGGAATTGGCTTGAGGAGAGAACACACAATGTTGAGTGGTTTTGGTAAAAGGAAAAAATCATCATTCAGGGAAGAAAAATGAAATATAGGAGTGGGAAAGCTTCACCAAATCTTGAAATATTTTATAGGCTAGACATAGGGTAACAAAGAGGATTCCTCCTCAGTAATAATCTAATGTGATATTACACCACAAAACAATATTCAAATTTTAAAACCATCATGCTTGAATATAAGAAATTATGTCGTCTCACTACTTTATTCATAATATTCTCCAATCATTTACATGTAATATTAGAATCTCACTAGAGATTTCCCAATCGCATCCAATGACCAAATAATCACCATGATCATTGAATGAAGCTCGAGTATAGGCATTCTAATTGCCATTATCAACTTTTCAATTCCCTTAGAAACACCATTACTATTTGGAGTGAATATCTCTAAATCCTATGTGATGTTTGGTATTTCATGAACCACCACTTCTAAGCCCAAAATACACTATTAAAACCATGGATTTTATCATTTCCATTGTGAATCACTATAAATCATGAGATCACCATTCATATATGAAGAAAATAAGGAAAAATATATATGGCTATTAGAATGGAAAGTGATGTGGTTCTGCATACATGAAGGAATGAATCAGAATTTATAATAAGAAGATACATTTCATATCCATGATTTTTGTTGGAGACATGTGGATCTTACATTTCAACTTACACTACAAACAAAGAAATTAAAAATAAAATCTTACATGATCATGGGAGAGAATTATGAAAGTTTGAACCTTGTAAATCACATGAAAATAGATGGTATATTTTAGGAAGGAAAATCAACATAGGAGGAAAGAGGTTTCTTAGGCCTATAAATAAGTATAGGTATCCACTGTTGAAGATAGTTCAATTTGGATAGAAAGAGTTCTGTTCTGTTATAGATTTTATTCATGTTTACTTATGTATTTTCTTTTTTATCTTACATTATATTCCATTTTTCATAATTTTGATAAATTTTCCTCCCTCTCTCTCTATCTCCCCCAAATTTATTATACCCTCTTAGACTCATAATGGTGAGTGACTAACTTGAGTCTTATAATTAGGGGAGGTTTTCTCTATGTCTAATGAATTTTTGTTCTTAAATTCTTTAAGTTTTTTTTCTATTTGTAAGAGAGAAGTTGGTGTAGTAAGGAGTGATGATGTGATTATCCATAATTACAATATATAATTAACAATTTCATTCTATTCAATACCAAACATAAATTACCCCCTTATTTAAGGAATTATTTTCATACGATGGATTTGAGTGTGTTCAAGGGATGAAATGGTATATAATAGAGTTAGGTCTTGGAAGGTTTCAGACATAAAATGAAGTGTGTTCATCAACATTGACTATTAGAGAAGGTGAGGATTGGTGTTCTGAAGGGATATCCTATGCATGGTAAATTTTACACTCATAGTAGGGGATAATAGTCCATGTGTTATATGATAGACTATCAAATAGAATTTAGACAACTAAAATGGATAATGAAGGAAACTGAGTAACCAACCCTAAGACCAAGTTATTTATTTATAACCTTATTAATTGAGTATGTATATTACATCTTCATGTTTATTTTATATATTTTTATACATATTCAAACTCTCCATGTCTTCATTATTTTCATAAAATATAAAAATACCCAAAAATAAAATAAATTTTTAGGATTAGTGAGTGATTGATTATAAAATCACATCAAGAGATATGAGTTTGGTCATCCACTTTGCTACATTAAGAAAATATAAATAATATTTTTCACCACCCTAATATATGTGTTTCACATATCCTTACATCAATGTCATGATTTTTTACCCTTTTAATTAATCTCCATGTTGGGGTTTATGAATTTTTCAATAATTTCATGCCATAAAATTTTACACATTCATCCACTTTTAGAATATTTGGATCAATAGTAATGGTTGTAGGGTAATTTTTGTGAAGTGGAGTATTATCACCACTTATATGTGTATATAATGTTCATGTGTAGATATTTTTTCTTGAGGTGTGTGTCCAATATAGAAGTGGAATCAAGAGTTGGATGTTTTATAAACCATCATGATAGTAGAATCTATAATGAAATATCAAGTCCTTCTCCTATGTTTTTGGGATATCATATGGTGGGTCCACATTGGTTGTTGGATTTCATCTACTTTATATCTTTATTGAATTTAATATTTATTTTATGACATGAAAATACCATATATTTATCTTTCTATATTTTTAATATTATTTTTAATTTTTATTATATACAGTTCTTTCTTTGATTATGATATTGAAGTTGTAAACTATAATAAGATATTTTTTATCAGTAAGTTTTTGAGATTATCC
The DNA here is from genome assembly GCA_963277665.1 of Viscum album. Classification (NCBI taxonomy): domain Eukaryota; kingdom Viridiplantae; phylum Streptophyta; class Magnoliopsida; order Santalales; family Viscaceae; genus Viscum; species Viscum album. The sequence goes on along the minus strand of OY728157.1, from coordinate 1,873,361,358 downwards.
AATATAATGATATCGCATTATGACTTTTTTAAAAAATTAGATTACATGGGGGGAGGTTATCTAGAAGTATATTATTCCTAAAATATTAAATATATTCCCTTAAAACTAGTTTTTAGCCTCAGGTTACTGAGGGAACACTCTTGAGGCTATGTGGAAAATCAGTTAGGGATTCTAAGGTGTTTCTTAATTAGCTAATATACAATATTAGAAGAGTGAGTTTTTTGGAATCTCATAAATGGTATGAGTAAATATAATATTATCAAATAATAGGATTCATCTTCCCTACTGGTGTTTTTTATACCAAAATTTTTATGGTAGTTTGGGGTTATATGATGTTAGTCATAGGCATTGGAGTATAATTTCATTATTGAATTTCCTAAGATATGAACCTTGATCATTGGATAATATATGTGGATAGTAAGTCACATTCATCACATATTTATATATAGGAATGACTTTCCATGTAAAAGTCTTCATGTGTTTTTCAATAAAATTCTAATATGGTTTGATATGTGAAATTTTACAAAAAATATGACACTAAATTTCCATGTTATTAAGAAAATATCATGTTTTTTGAAATTTAAATATATAGTGACATTAGAATTACATTTTATAGTTTTATGAAATAATTGATCATATCACCCCATGTATTTTCTTATGTGATTTATTTATTAAATCATTATATAATAATCCTAAAAAATGTTTAAAATGAAATTCCATGTTATTATTTTTCAAAAGAGTAAGTGATAAAATAATATATCAAGATTATATGATTTGACAGTTAAAAATTTTCATGCATCATTATTAAATTTTCATACAAGTAATATTTTTATATAATAAAAAATTATTTCAATAATATACTAATAATTTTTGATTTTATTTCATATTTAATTCATAACGGGCAGCTTGAAATCCCATGATATATTATTTTTCAAGCAATTATGTGAAAATATGGCCATGTTTAACTATGAATTGAATTTGGTAAATTAAAGTGGGATTATATTTGATTTTATTTTGAAATATAAGTTGTCAAAACATATAATGGTCAATTAATTTAAAATTATTTTTAAAAAATATGACTACCATGCCTTTATTGAATTCAGATATGATTTATGGCCAAGATAAATAAAACATTTCATAGTAACGTGATAGTAAAATTTATTTTCAAACATGGTAAGTATAAATGTGAATATGAAACCATTCTAAAAATTAAATTACTTTTATTTTTACTTTAAAACATGAGTTATTCTTATGACATGATAATATGATCTAATTTTATAACCTCACATGCTAAAATAAAATTTTAAATCTATTATAATGTTATAGAAACTATTATCTGATTAATAAAAACATGTGTTAATTTTATTTTGAAATTTTTAATGGAAATTAAATATTAATATGCTTATTTATAATATTAATCATATGAAATTACATCGACTGATATTATTTGATCCTAGACTTATATAGATTACATTATTTTTTTAATAATTACATTTTATTAATTTGGATGCATGGAATAAATTAGTTTCATATATTAGAATAAAATTTAAATATTATTTTAATGATTTAAATTTATTATTGGTATGTTGTTAAACAAAAAAAATATTAAATAGAGAATGGTAAACTTTGGTAAAAAAATCAATGTAAATGTTCAATAGTAGGTAAAGTATGAATGTGTGAATCAATATAAGATGGGTTATCTAATAATAAATTAAAATATTGTGATGATGGTGGGAATACTATATAAATGGTAATATAGTAATTGGTTTCATCGAACATGTGAAAAGGGAGTAGAAAATTCATATTTTTTTTAAAAAATACACGTTTATTGAACTATAATGAATAAACTAGTTTGTATTTAGAACATTGAAATTAAAACAAATGAATATTTGTTTCTTTAAACTAATTGTTTCCTAATAATGATGAAAATTTGGATCAATGGGGAATGTAAAACAAAATTTTAATTATAAGGATTTATTATTCATATATTGTTTATAATTTAAAATATAAGTTGAATTATTGACATAAAATGTTAGTTTTCAATCTAAAATGAATGGTAATTTTGGAATATTATTTTAAAATAAATTTAGTTTTTATTGATTATGAAATTCTTGAGGTGTCTTAAAACACCTTGGATAGATTGAAATATTTTGTATAAAATTTTGAAAGTAAAACGTAGAAGTCTAAGATCATTAAAGACCTATATAAATATTTTTTTGGATGATGTTTATCCAAATGTGTGCATGTTTTGGTATTATGGAGTGGTAAGAACAGTGTGGGGTAAAAATTTTGACATTTGGGTGCTTGTGGAAGAATTTAAGGTTGAATATTTAAATTTTCTCATTTGTGACTTTTTCTCTTACAACCTAGAAACCACCAAATAACCACATACATAACCATGATTTTTTTTCTATGGTCTTTAACAGATAAAAAATTATTCACATGATTTTATAAATAATATACATCAAGAATAACAATAATTTTTTTAAAAATATTGATAATGAAAACCTCCCATGAAATAAATATTATTTTTTTAAATCAAGTAAAATCTATTGAATGATAAAATTTAGAAACCTAACTTCAAGTCACCATAAATTTTTAATTGGGTATCTAGTTAGGTATAGAGATATGGAAAAGAAATATCCTTTATGATATATATGACTATAAATACTATATAAATAAACTCTAGTAGTATTACTTAGTCTAAAAATATAATAATAATCACTAAAAAGTGGTGGATGATTATATAATATGATTAAAGACAATTTTACATAAGTATAAGTGTTAAAAAAAGGTCAGAATAATATATTCTATATTTAAATAAGATTTTAATAGGTTTTTATTCTTACTATATTAACGAGATGGGAGGGGAAGTGGTTTTTTTTATTTGGTTAAAAAATAAATGTTAAAATTATCATATACTAATGATATAAGAGGAAATTAAAAAGATGTTGATTATATTTTATGTTTTATTAGCAATTAAAATTGAAGAACATATAGCATAGATTATACCATTAGTCAATGTCTACCTTTGAGGTAATAAGGTATGATCTTTTAATAAAAGAATATATTTTATTAAAAAAAATTAAAATAAAGAGTAATATGAACTAGTAAAAATTATAAAATATAATTAATGGTCGAGATCTATAGAAATAGAAAGATCATAGAAATAATAGGTGAATATATTCTCATTGAGAACTCAAAAAGTCTTATAAAATACAAGAATTTATGATGTCTATAGATATTCATAAAAATATTTTTCATGTAGGTGAAACCATAGAGCATAATTTGAACCCATAGTGATAAAAACTTTTTTGAAAAAATATACATGATCTTGGAAAATTTATTTACTTTATGGAAAATTGATTTGAAATATTAGACCATGATTTTTTTAATCATAAAAAAAATCATTTGGATATTCTATTCATTCCCTAATATCCTCAAACCAAAGACCATTTAAAATAGGGAATTTTAATCTTATAATAACTGATCAATATTCATAATAGAATTTGAATAGAACATTTAAAGATAAATCATAAAATAATGAGGAATAACTTATGGTAGTGATTACTATCAGATCTATCAAGATAGTTAGAGAAATAGTAAGGGCCTAGAAAAAAGGTCAAGAAATCTAGTATTGTCGAGAATTTTAGAGCATGGATAAAAAATATTTGAAATATATTATAAAAATCATATATTTCCTGACACACCAATAAAAATTAATCCAAAAAATTTAATCAATGGTAGCAGAAACATAGAACAAAAACACCATCATCTATTCAAAAAATCAATGGACAGAACAATAGTATCATCATGTAAGATAAAACCTATATAAAAATATTATTTTTTCAAAATAATATATAAAAAGAAAACAAAAGAAAAGTTAAAAGAAAAGTTTATGTAGTAAATCAAAAAATCACATATGAGAGAAAAACCAAACCCAAAAGGAAATAGTTTATAAGGAATAATAAAGAACATATCTCACCATTATTATCAAACTCTATCATACTTTTAACCGTTATAAAAAAATTAATTCAATTTTAAATTTACTCATGATTAATATTTTATAAAATATTTAGCGGGTTTATGTCCATAAGTTTTTGAACCTTATTTTTAAAACATTTAATAAAAATCTTTAGGACACTTAAAATTTTCTGTAATTATAACTTATTTAACCCGCATAATTTTTTAGATGTAAATTGTTTCAATAAAAAATATAATGTAATATTTAATTGAATTAAATATAGAAATTAGTTAGGTAAATTATTCATTTTTAGTCAAAATATATTTTAATATCCAATAGTTCATCCACGTTTTTTTGAGTTTAAAATTGAATAAGTGTCAACACCCTTTTCAAAATACATAGTTTGAATTGAAAAATAAATTTTACTAGTAGGCAGTGTGACCAAAATTTTATAGATATAAAAATCATATTTACATTATATCATCATATTATCTTATAAAACATTAAAACCAATGGTATCTACCAATGTTTTTCCCCACTTTCTTGGAAAATATAGAAAATATTATTTTTTAAAATCTTATTAATAGTGATATAATGTGTCTATAAAACATTTATCTTCCACTAAATGAACCTAAATCAACCTATAAATTGAATTTATATATGTTATAAAGAAGTTAAATAATTCCATTATACCCCTAAGGAACTTTAGTGAGAGATTTTCTGAGAGGGGAGTTGAACGAGGGTATAAAACTTGATAATGTTTCCCATATACCCATGAAACTCTCACTGTACTAACTGATATTGACCTCACATATTATTAGGTTCACTCTTGTGTTCAACTATTTAATGCTGATATGATTCATTGGCGTGTTTATCTTAGCCTTATTTAGATAAGTTCGATGGTTTTTCAATCCACATAGACTAATTATCATCCTATAGAATATAAGAAAATCATGGATAGAAGACACAAGAATTTTACATATTTTACTCTCACTGGGATACTTCTAAGGATTACACACAAATATTATGTCACTATGATGAAATCCACTAATAATCTTTCAGTGGTGGATTTAGGATAGGTCGCTTTTATTCCTGGGGTCACTACCTTTACATGGTTTAGGGTCAGGTCACTACCACCCAAGGGTCACTACCTTTATCCTCTCCCTTTTCTCACTAATTTAGGAGGGAAATATTTTTGGCACAAAATTCAATGCATGACTACACTGTCTGACAGTTATTGCACTGATTAGTGCTCATTGATATACACACTGATCTTTCAGAACCTTATTGTGAACATCACCATAGTATCTCCACTTTACTTATTGAACTAGTCTTCAAGAAATATATCCTTTAGAAAGGTATGAAATAATTTCCAATCACTTATTGTTTTATAGAAGTGAATTCTCAATAGTCACTTTCATGAAAATTTATAATATTTCATCAATCTTTCACTTTAATGAGACTCACAACATTTCACAAAGATTTATAAACATTATTGAAACTACCTTTTTCAAACTGACCCAAAATTTTTCTTCATGGAATTGATGCTCATATTAATTATTAATATAAGAAAAACCTCAATGAAATTATTTTATAAATATATATCCTTTGGATCTTCAGTGTGTTATGTTTACTCATATGAGGGCGTAACAGCCTATTTATAAACATTGTTTCCCCTTCATGAAATTTTCTCTCTTAACACCACTTTTTCATGAAACTCTTCATTTTATTCACAAAAATACCTTTATTAGTGAAACTTATGGGTATATATTTTGTTCACATATACTTTTAAAAAAGCATAAATTCTTTACATAATCACCATATTTACAAAAAATCCCACCTTCGTAAAAGTTTATTTCATGAAACAACCAATATTTAATGAAATAATCAATCTTATATGAATTACATGACTGCTCCATATTTTTATGAGGAAACCTCAAATCTTTAATTTCATGAAACTTTGTGGATGTTCGCACAACTTTTCCTCTTCATGAAACTATTTTGTAAACTTCATGACGTTTTCATTTTTTGATGAGGTTATATTGAATCTTCAATTTCATGAAACTTCATTAAAATAATCCTTCCTTTTATAAATTTTTTCCACTTACTTTAAAATCCTTAATTTTACATTTTTATTTGAGATGGATTGGAATCACCATGTTTGCGCAACTTCTGATTTATACGAGTCTTCTTCCTTTGCTTCGTTTTCCTATACAAACTTCCCACACACACTGAAACACTTCCAGACCCATTTATTCAATTAATACATCAAGGTCTTCAGGGTATTATAACTTCTCCATGAACTTTGTATGATTCATCCCTATCTAGGTTCTTATATTTCTTCTATATATTTAACCCATATCTTAGTATTATCAGGATTGAAATTCCATAATCACAATATGATTCATGAAATCTTCCACTTTACCCTTATCAGGAACACCATATACACATGATTTTTTTCCTCATTACCTTTATTGATATTTATTAATGAAACCCATAACTTTCCCTTTAACGGGAACACCATAATCTCATACAACTATTGACATGGTGACAAAAAAATCAAATGTGATCCACCACACCATGTCAATGGAAATACCACATCCAAATCATCAACACACCAAGGTTGAAAATGATAGGGTTGAAAATGATAGGGTTGAAAAAATATCTAACACATAACACATGGAAACACAAATTCTCCTTGGTTTCCAATAATATCACCCTTTTTATTTTTTGGAAATACATTCATGAATAATTTTACACTTGATAAGAATTTGCCTGTACCAACTATCCATGAATATCAATTACAATTATTTTTTGTTGTTGGTGATTGATATGAACTATTTTATAATGAACAACATAAGAGAAGAAAAATTCTTCAATCCCATTGTGATAACTTTCATCATGAACTCCTTCCATGATTTATCTTCATTGAACGAATTTATTCAGTGTCATTAGATTTACAGTCTTCACTTACTACTCACCATATAAAGTACTAGGAAAGAACACACATGGATTAATGATCCTTTATCAAATAGAAACAATACATAGATTCATGATACTTTCTTATCCTCCTTTGATATAAAATCCAAAGTACACTTTGTACCATATGAATCAGATATAGATTCTTGAGAAAACACATACCTTAATAAACAAGTATAACACTTTTATAATCATATCATTCTACCCCTATTTTCTTGATATCAGATAGCATAATATTTTATCCTTTCTATACCATTGAGACAGTGCATTATGTCATTGAACTCTGTCTCTCTTATCAACGATGTTCATAGAGGTATTTCTACTTATCCCCCCTTTTCAACATGGTATTTTCATATAATAAGTAGGTATAATACCCCTTCTATGATATGTATCTCATCCTTTTGTTAGGTCCACTAGTCATACCCAACAATTTAATTCTTCACCTGCATCATTTCTTCACATATGACTATAGGTTTGATAAAACTCTCTAGCTCAAAATTATATTTCATCTAAAAATACATTCAATAATATTTCAGTGGGTGAACTTACCACATAGAAAAAATCCATCAATATGAATTATAAGACAACTAAGTCAGTACTTGATGTAAGAAACAAGAGATAAAGTTAATAATATTATTGATATCTATTGCACTAACTTACTTCCATACATCTCATGAAGCTATATAACATTAGCTTATTTCAAGGAATGTTTCTATATTTATTCTTTTGCTCTAAAAACAAATTTGATACCAATTATTTAAAATGATAAGAACTATAAAAAATACCAACATGATGGATGATACCATTAATTGATTATCTCTTGATACCAAATATTGAAATGAGGATAAATTTGTTCAATATTCGAGATCACTTCTTGAACTATTCTTGGTAAATGATTTCTTCTCTCATCTACCGGGTGTCTTTCCTTGATTTTTAGGGACAACATATGTTAAATGTTCATTTCAAAAATCCTCTCATATTTTTACCACATATATCATTGAAATTTAGAATGAGAGTTATCCATCCATATCAGACTCTAATATCCTAATAATATTTATATGATATCACATTTTAGATCAAAGAAAAATAAAACATGAAAGATCATTTGGTTACTTCTTCACCATTTTTCTATATTCAAGATATGAAGTCAGAGATATCAGGTTCTCTTGAAATCAATTGTCACGACCCGTCTCTCAGGACCCATGCCATGACTACCCCAAGCCCGTCTTCCATAGGCCAGAGGTTGGTGACTAGAACTAGAAAGGCGTATCCCTAAAACAGGAAGGTATTGTCTTTAAAAATGTACAAATACAAAGACTAGGTACAAAACAAAGTAAACCACATAGTAAAACAGTTGAAGTAAAAGTGTGTACTGAAATTAAAGGGGTCAGAATACAAGCCCAAATAAAAGATACAATACAATAGAAAATAGAAAACAGCTCATGTGATTGTCCGCTAGGGATCCTACCTGAAGGGTAGGTACAGTTCGTCTCCACAACTCTCCATGCCAACCATCACTGCTGTCCACTGTCAGGTCCTAGCTCCCCGAGTCTCAATCAAGGCTGCCTATCGTCTGCACAAGAAACAACAAGGTGCGGGTGAAGACCATGTAGGGGTAAGTATAACAATACCCAGTAGGGACCCCGAGACCCCTGAAGGTCTCTCATATTTCCAAAAAGGAAAACCACAAGTATGATCTCAATCACAAATCATGAAGCAATATACATATCTCAAACTAGGTATAACTGAGTATAGTAGTACAAATGATTAGTCATAAGGCTAGATCATCTTACTCTATCAAGAGACACTTCTACTGACCCATATAGGATCGATAGGTACTAATCCCCACAAGACAAATACATGATCAATAGGTGCTGATTCACACAGAATTGCTAGGTGCTGATTCACATAGAATCACTCCACGTTGATTCACATAGAATCGCTAGGTTATTATTCACACAAAATCACTAGGTGATGATTCACACAGAATTACTGGGTGCTGATTCACATAGAATATCTAGGTGCTGATTCACATAGAATCGCTCGTTGCCGATTCACACACAATCACTCTTCATTATTCATGACTCAGCCAACTACAAGATTCTCGCTCATAGTACGCTTGTTTCTGGGAGAAACCACTCCTCAATCCATCAGTGTTATTTCAATCGGAACTAAGTCCCATGTAGAAGTTACCCAATGATCCATCATGTCTTAAGGGTTCCAACACAACAAACAGCACGTCAACCAAATTCCCGGTCTATAAGTTATTGGAATTTTAGTACCGATGGCCTAGTTGGGTTCGAGGTCGATCCAACCTGGCCATAATTCAACTTTCTATAAAACTCTCACGGATTATCTCAAAAGTACCTTCTTTCTCCAAGGATCCCAACATCGAATACGGTTCATCAAATGGACGTCTGATTCACAAGATACGACCTTTTGAGCGTATCAGGGCCTGAGAGGGGCCTGGGTCGGACTCGGCCAGGCCCGAACCAGCTTGGTCCAGCCTGGTTGGGCTGGACCATGGTGGGATCAGTTTGTTGGGACTAAAACTAGCCCACCTCACCCCAGTGAAGCTGGGCCTACCAAATAGTGCGACCCGCGTGGGGGGTGACACGATATGCCTCCCGAACGGCTCAAAGATCCATTTGACTCTTTTAATGGAGGTGCCAAGTGGCGCCGCCTCGTCACCCGTAAGACCCACAAGGAGTAGGTACCCTCCCTCATCGTGGATTCATAGCCGTAGCCTTCTTACCATGGCACGTTACGACATGATACCTCCCACCTCTGTGGCCGACCAAGAGGTGGACACCTGTTCGTCCTCCGTGACGTCGAGCGGTGCCACATCCTTCTATAGCCGCCGAGCGTCAGCCACTGCCTTTGCCTACTGGTGCTGGTTTCTGGTGCCACCACGTCGGTGTTGCGTCGAAAAGACTTCCTCGAGACACCAGATGAGCTCCGGTGGTCCATTATTCCTTCCGGACGTGCCTATGGGCCTCCTGGGATGTCACCGACGTTGCGTGCCTCATGATTTCTTCTTTCTATTGAGTTAGAAATTCCCCCCCAACGAATGCAACATGAATGAAGCAGCGGAGGGTCCAGCCTTGTTTGTTTGTCCCACACCCTCTGTGTTAGCATTATAATAAGTGGGAGATTATTCAATTCATCAAAGATAATATTTAATAAATAAACCCCTTACCTCAGATTTTGTTGGAGACGTCGCGGTGGTGGAATGAGAGTTCGCGCTTGACGAATCCTTCAACATTAGTCGTTCCCGATTCAATTCCTCTTACATTGTTGTCCAAGCTTCCATTCCTCGGTGGAAGTCATCGCAACACTTCATCAGAGGTTCCTCACCTTCGTGAAAAAATCCCACACCTGAGCTTCTATTAAATAAACGGAGGATCCGAACGTGTTGTTTGACATTAATGCGGTTCATTTATGAACCGAATTTAATGTTACAATGTTGAGGTTACAAAACAGAAGAGTCAATACATTAAATGTCTTGAAAAGTCATCATTCCCTCTTCTGCCGCTCAACAATTATAGAAAAGAAATAAAATAATTTTGTTAAGTTATTTTTGTTTTGTAAATTCCAAAATTTATCTTTTTATCCATACCTACTATAGTTGAAGTGAAGCTTTCCTTAGGGAAATATCGGCACTGCGGATTCAATGATTCTCTCAGATTTCAATTCTGAGCACTGGTTCAAAAGTTATAAAACTCTACTCGTATGTTTACTGAACGTACCTTAAAAAATTTTAAAATTACATTCCAGGCACACCGGGCCTCAGAATCACGCGCTGTCAATTTTTGAAGACTTGTAATAATCAAAAATAATTTTAAAAAAAATTACATGGAATTTCTAGGTCTTTATATTCTCCCCACCTTAGGGATTTTTATCCACAAAAGCTACAAAAAAACTAGGGAAGAAAATGGGGGTACTGAGCACATATCTGAGACTCCTGATCCAATGTGCTCTCGTAGAGATTTATGTACTGCCAATAAACTCGCACCATAGGAATTAACTTCCCATGAAGGACCCACTCCTATAAATCCTCTATATCCACTAGAAACTCTGCAAACTTCACCCCATCATCGATGTCCAGTTCACCCCAGTTGATAACGTGTGATGGGTCATGCACATATCTCCTCAACTATGACACATGGAATACATTATGCACCTGGTTCATCTGTGGGAGAAGAGATAGATGGTACACCACCTCGCCTACTCTGCTGAGAATTTGGAAAGGTCCGATGAACCTTAGAGACAACTTGCTGTCCCAACCAAACCTCTATAATCCTCATCGGGGTGAGACCCATAGGAAGACATGGTCTCCATCCTAAAACTCCAAGGGTCTCTATCTCTTATCGACATAAGACTTATGCCAGCTCTGTGTGGTCTTCATCCACTCCTGGATGATCTTCACCTTCTCTATGGTAGGTTGTACCAACTCTAGACCCATAAGTGATGACTCCCCTGGGTTTATCCAGTAAAGAGGTGATCTTCATGGTCGCCTGTACAGTGCCTCAAACAGATCCATGTAGAAGGTTGAGTGATAAATATTGTTGTATGCGAACTCCACCAGGGTAGGTGGTCCTTCCAACTGTGGCCAAAATCAAGGACACAAGAACAAATCCTATCCTTGAGTGTCTATATGGTCTGCTCTATCTGAAAATATGTATGAGGATGGAAGGCGGTGCTCAAGCGTAGTTGAGTCCTGAACTCATCCTACAATCCCTTCTATAAGCAAGATGTAAAACATGTGTTTTTATATGAGAAAATCGTCAATGGAACCCCATTAAGTCACACAATATCCTGTACGTAGAGACGTCCCGATATCTCTACTGATCCTTACTCTCAGATGGGTAGAAAGTGGGCCGACTTAGTGAGTCGGTCAATGATCACCCAGATGGAATTGCGGCCCCTGGACATACGTGGTAGCCTCATCATGAAGTACATAGATATACCATAATAATTCCACTCCAACACCTCAAGTTGCTGAGATAAGCCTACTGGTACCTAATGCTTGACCTTCACTTGCTGACAAGTGAGGCATTGGGATACAAACTCTGCCACTAATTTCTTCAACCCTGGCCACCAGTACTGATGCTGGAGGTCCTGGTACATATTTTACACTATAGGATGTACCGCTAAAGGGGATATATGGAACTCCCTCAGCACCTCCTCTCGTAGCATCACTGGTACCATGGTGTTCCCTCTGAAAAGAATGACGTACTCCCCACCTTCAAAAAATTCATCAGGAGCTTGTCCTGAGGATATTTGAGCACGTTAGGCCTCACAATCTACATCCCCAAGCTGATCCTCCCTAACTCACTGAAGAAGTGGGGGAGTGACAGTCATATACTAGAGGTAAGCTTCTCCATCATTATCCACGAAGTATAACTTCAACGCGGCTAGCTTATCTTTCACCTCACTCAGAAACTATAGACCAAACCTCCTATTGAGTGCGTCTGCTACTACATTCCCCTTCCTAGGAGTGTAGACTATCTTACAGTCATAGTACTGGAGGAAATCTATCCATCGTCGCTGTATGAGGTTCAGGTCCTTCTGAGAGAAGATATACCTGAGACTCTTGTGATCAGAGTAGACTGTAAAAAATTCACCCATCAATTAGTGCCACCACATCTTCAGCTTAAATACCACTGCTTATAACTCCAGGTCATGGGTAGCACAGTTCTGATCATGCTATCTCAACTTCTGTGAGCCATAGGTGATCACTACTCACTCCTGCATCAGGACATAACCTAGTTCTATCCCTGATGCGTTGCAGTTGACTACATACCCAACACCCTCTTCTGGTATCCTCAAGATGGAGGCACTCGTTAGCCTATTCATTAGCTGCTAAAAACTCTTTTGGCACTTCTCCGTCCACAATAAAGGCTACCCCTTCTTCATAAAAGATAAAAAGGGTGTTGATACCCTAGATAAGGCAGGTACAAATCTCTGGTAGTACCTAGCCAATCCTAGAAAACTCTGCACCTCAGTCACACTCCTGGGTGGCTCCCAAGAAATAATTGCCACTATCTTCGCCAGATCCACAACAACTCTAGCCTCCAAGATAAGGTGACCTTAGAAGTGAACTTCCCATATCTAAAACTATAACTTCGAGAGATTTCCATAAATCTGGTTCTCTCATAGTGTATCCATCACTATCTGTAGGTGCGTGGCATGATCCTCCTCCAATGATGAGTATATCAAGATGTATTCAATAAATACTACCACGAAGAGATCAAGGTATGGATGAAAGATCCTGTTCATGATCCCCATGAACACTGCCAGAGCATTGGTCACACCGAAAGGCATCACCAAGAACTCATAATGTCCATACCAACATCTAAAGGCTATATTCGGTATGTTCTAATCTCATACCTGGAGATAAAGATAACCTGATCTGAGGTCTATCTTTGAAAACCATCGAGATCACTTCAGCAAGTTGAAGAGATCATCGATCCTCAGCAGAGGATACTTGTTCTTCATGGTCACCTAGTTCAGGTTCCGATAGTCCAAAAAAAGCCTCAAGCTCCCATACTTCTTCTTGGAGAACAAAATCGGGGATTCCCATAGAGAAACATTGGGCCTTATGAACCCCTTCCCCTGTAAGTCCTCCAGCTGTACCTACGACTCACGAAGCTCCACGGGAGCCATCCGATATGCTGGTGTAGATATCAGTGTCGTCTCGAGGTATAGGTTGATGTAAAAGTCTACCTCTCTATGAGGAGGTAGTCCCAGAACATCATCAGGAAAGACATCAACATACTGGTCCACCACTACAGGATATCTTAGACTCCTCATGTCAACTAATCTGAGGGTGAGGCTAGATAACTGGTGAGTGATCGACTGAACCCTCCTCTGAGAAAGTCCATCCTATTATGTAAAGGTTTTCTTATCACCGGTGAAGGAAAACCTATTACCATCCTCATGGACACACCACACTTTGCACCTAAAACAGTCAATCTAAGAATGGGCTGTAGATATCCAGGTCATACCCAAGATGATGTCATAAGGCCTCGACACAGCTATTAGGAGATCCTAGCCAAATCTCTCACCTCATAGAGTGATATAAAACTGTCTGCATTACTACGTAATCATTGAATCCTCTATTGTAGGAGTCTCTAATCATAAAGATCGAGCCAACGACTCCATCAGAATCTCCTATCTCTGAATAAGTGACATGGAAATGAAAGAGTGACTAAAACTTGTGTCTATAAGTACTACATATAGGATGGAATAGACATAGATCATAACTTTAATCATCTCCGAAGAACCGTGGTCGTAGGCCTCTGTTGCTTGTAACTGTGCTCACCCTTGTACACCTGCTCCCTGTTGTCGGGGTGAACCACCTGGTGGTGGTGGTGGTAGAACCTCAAATTGCTGCCCACTTCCTATTGCATGACCTGCTCCTCTTCCATTTCTACCACCCTACGGACCTCCTCGCTCAAACCTCAGATGCCGCCATAACGGTTCCTCAACCATCTGCTGATCGTCAGTATGGCGGGTCGGGCAGTCGTGAGCCATGTGGCCCTTCCCGCCGCACGTGAAGCACTATACTCTTCCCTACTGACCCCCTCTACCTCACAAACTCCATACCTCTGACTTTATATCCTAGGATCACCCTCCAAAAGGTATAGTATTATTGGACCTCTACGTCATCATCCTACCAACTATTGTAGATGACTCGACTACTTATCATCCAGTGGTGTCTCTCACCGTTGGTACTTGCTCAGCTAAGAATATCTCCACCAATAATGCTCGCTCGAGCACTCCATCCTGCGTCAGGATATTGAGTGATATAATTTATGCTTTGATCTCCCACTGGAGACCCTGCTCAAAGGTTTGGGCCCTGAAGAAGGGGTCCCTCAACATTTCATTGGATTTGTGAGAGAGGTCATTGAATCTCACAGAGTACTAGACCACTGATAATATTCCCTGCTATAAGTGCAAAAAATACTAGATATGCACAGAGTGTAGAGTCGATGGAATGAACTCCGCCTCGTAGAGGATCTCAAAGTCCATCCAGGTGAGGGTTGACTCATCATGTAACTAGAGCATTAGGATCCACCATATTTATATCGTGCCCAGGAAAAGACTAGCAGCTAGGATCACCATATTCCCCGTTGGTGTCCCAACTAGAAGTAAAACTCTAGCCACAACCTCCAGCCAGTCATCAACTACCTGAGGATCTTTCTCCCCTTTAAATATCAGATTTTTCTACCACTAGAACTCATGAAACATTCTCATTCATCATGCACCATCCGCCAGTGGGGCTGGTGGAAACTGTTTCCTAATGGGTGGTGGTGTTTTTAGTGCACCACCTAAAGGTGCTAACATAGTAAGAGGGATCTGCACCGAAGCCTCATCACTCGATGGGCCATCATCGTGTACTCTCTTGGGAATCCTGGCTGGCTGTCTACATGGGAACATCCTAAAAACAAACAGGTGCTCTATAGTTAATAAGTTATACCTAGTGAGATGACTGAAAAGAGATAAAAAGTAAAACATTTATAAAACACACGCAATCAGTATTTTTGTGAACCAAGTTAGAAATCAGAATTTAGGGTCCTGGTGTATGGATATGTCGGCCGCCACACCAACACTAGACTCCCCGAACTGAAAACCACACTCAAAACACATAACACTATTGTTACATTGGAAAGATCAGAGTCTTAGTTCTTCAGTAGAACCGAATCCTCAGATACCACTTTGTCACAACTCGTCCCCCAAGGCCCATGCCGTGACTACCCCTAGCCCGCCTTCCATAGGCCAGGGGTTGGAAACTAGTATAAAAAAGGAGTATCCCTAAAATGGGAAGGAATTTCCTTTAAACATATACAAAAACAAAGACTAGGTACCCAACAAAGTAAACCAGGTAGTAAAATAGATGAAGTAAAAGTGTGTACTGAAAGTAAAGGGGCCGGAATACAAGTCCAACTAAAAGATAAAATATAACAGAAAATAGAAAATGGATCCTAAGATCGTCCACTAGGGATCCTACCTGAAGGATAGGTACAAATCATCTCCACATCTCTCTACGTCAACCGTCACCGCCGTCCACCTTCATGTCATAGTTCCCCAAGTCTCAGTCAAGGATGCCCGTCATCTGCACAAGACACAACAAGGTGCGAGCGAAGCCTGTATAACAATACCCAATAGGGACCGAAATACCCCAAAAGGTCTCTTAGATTTCCATAAAGGAAAATCACAAGTATGATCTCAATCACAAAGCAAAAAGCAATAGACATTACTCAAACTAGGTATAACTGAATACAATAGTATAAATGATTAGTCATAAGGCTAGATCATATTACTCTGTCAAGAGGCACTAATGCTGACCCACACAAGATCGATAGGTACTAACACCTGAAAGACCCACACAGGATCGATAGGTGCTGATTCACACAGAATCACTGGGTGCTGATTCACACAGAATCGCTGGGTGCTGATTCACACAGAATTGCTCGGTGCTTATTCACACATAATCTCTTGGTGCTGATTCACACAGAATCACTAGGTTCTGAATCACAAAAAATCACTAGGTGCTGATTCACATAGAATCACTTGGTTCTGATTCATATAGAATCACTCGCTATTGATTCACATAGAATCACTCTTCCTTCTTCATGTCTCAGCCAGCCACAAGATTCCCGCTCATAGTACACTTGTTTCTAGGAGAAACTGCTCTTCAATCCATTGGTCGTATTTCAAATTGAACTAAGTACCATGTAGAAGTTACCCAATGATTCTTAATTTCTTAAGGGTTATAACACAATAGACGGCGCATCAACCGGACGCCCGGTATGTAAGTTATTAGCATTTTAGTGCTGATGGCCCGGTTGAATTTGGGGCCGATCCAACCCAGACATACTTCAAATTTTTTCAAAACTCTCATAGAGTATCTCAAAAGGACCTTCTCACTCCAAATATCACAGTGCCTCAGATGGTTTGTCAAACGGATGTCCGGTTCGCAAGATACGACCTTTTGAGTGTATCAGGTCCCGAGAGGGGTCCGGGTCCGGTCCGACCTAGTCTTGGCTGACCCGACCCAACTCAAACCGAATTGGACCGGCTCAGTTGGACTGGTCCATGTACCATATCGGTTCGTCCTGGCTGGTTTGGGTCGTGGACTGGCCCAACCCACCCCGACTGGGCTGGGTCGCAGGGGTTCGGCCCGCTGGCTAGCGCGACCTGTACGGGGGTCGCACGGTCCACCTTTCGAATGACTCAAAGAGCTATTCAGATCTTTTAATGAAAGCTCCAGGTGCACCATATCATCACCCGTGGGACCTGTAGGGAGTAGATCCCCTCCATCTTCACGACCTTCTCATCACGGCGCGCGACAGCGCGCCACCTCCAGCCTCTGTGGCCGGCCGAGAGCCGGGCGCCTGTCCGTCCACTGCGGTGCTGAGGGGAACCGCCTCCTTCCATGGCCGGTGAGTGCTGGCCACTTCCTTCACCTGCTGGTGCCATTCGCTAACACCAACGCGTCAGTGACGTGCCAGAGGGACTTCCACAGGCCACCAGGTGAGCTCAGATGGTATATTCTTCCTTCCGGATGCACCTACGAGCCTCCTGGGATGCCACCGTCATTGCATGCCTCCTGATTTATGCTTTCCATCAAGTTGGAAATTTGTTCCCCGAAGAACGCAACATGAAATAAGTGGAGGAGGGTATAACCTTGTTCGTTTGGACCACGCCCTATGCTTTAGAATTATAACAAGTGGGATATTATTCAATTCATCAAATATAATCTTTAATAAATAAACCCCCTACCTTGGATTTCATTGGAGACATCACAGTGTTGGAAAGAGAATCCACGCTTGACAAAGCCAACATCGTTCGTCTTTACTGATTCGATTCCTATAACGTAGCCATCCAAGCTTCCGTTCCTCGGTGGAAGTCACCGCAACACTTCGTCAGAGGTTCCTCACCTTCGTGCCAAAATCCCACGCCTGAGCTTCTATTAAATTGATGGAGGATCCAAACGTGTTGCATGACATTAATGAGGTTCATTTGTGAACCACATTTAATGTTACAACGTCGAGGTTATCAAATAGAAGAGTCAAACCATTAAATGGATTGACAAGTCATCGGTCCCACCACCACCGATCAATTGTTACAGAAAAGAAATAAAATAACTTTGTTAAGTTATTTTTTTTGTAAAGTCCAAAATTTATCTTTTTCTCCCAACCTACTGCGGTCAAAGTGAAGCTTCCCTGAAGCGAATCCCAATGCTATGGATTCAATAGTGCTCTCAGATTTCAATTCTGATCACCGGTCCAAAAGTTAGAAAACTCCACCCATACATTTACTGAACGTACCTTAAAAACATTCAAAATTCCATTATGAGCACATCGGGCCTCAGAATCATGCGTCGTCAATTTTCACAGACTTGTAATAATCCCAAATAATTTAAAAAAATTACATGGAATTTCTGGGTCTTTACATCAATGCTCATGGATCTTGATACCACTTGAAATAAATTGAAATATCAACGTTAAATTCCTTATTTTATCCATTGTGACTCCTCATTACTGCTCTGATTCTTCTTCTATTCTGAATCATTAAAATTTTAGATTTAATATAATTTCTGCTTCTACTGATTTAAATTAGTTGAAACTCTAAATCATGTCACAAAATCACTTTTTACCTTTTTATGAAACTTCTTATAGATTGTATCTCCCCTAATACCTAAAAAAATTCAATAATAGTTAACAATATTTAAACACATAGGGAGAGGGGAATGTTTCACTTTCTTAAGTTGAGTAATGAGTCTTGTCTTGATAAACCAACCCTTCAGTGTCACACATTCCTTTCCCCCTTTTCAAATTTGATGAAAAAAATTCCAAAATCTAATCAATATCTTCTTCTCCATAATCATTATTCACAGAAAGCTTCTTCAGGGACTTTCAAGAGGATATCTATTGAGTGATTCCACTTACAAAAACTTTACTCATGATGTTTTCTTTATACTTTCCCTTTCCTATATTGGGAATTTCCTTTTATTAATAGTTCAAATAACAATCTATTCTTCTTTGGGTTATCATACCAAAAAGGAATTTCTAATATGTTACTAATTGAATCCTTATTCTTCACATCTTCTAGCAAATCTATTTATCACTTCCTGATTTATCAACTTTTATAGACCTTTTCTTGTTTCAAGATGTCACTTTTAGACAAGTGTATTTTGGAGTCCTTTAAGTTTTACAAATCTTCTTATTATATTTCGAATAACCTTTTATTAAACTCTTGATTTGTAAATTCTTTTCAACCTAATATTTTTAATTTTCTTGGGAACTCCCATATTTATCTTCTTCTCTTACCTTGTAGTAATTTTTTCAATCTCAATTTGGAACTCCTTGTGTCTGTTATCTTTAAAAAGAAATAGATCCACCTTATATGTTTTCTTAATTGGTGGATCTTTCATAATACTCTCATATGCCATTATTATAACTATATTATCTTATTTATTTTTTCTTCATATTTTTTTACTTTCTTTCCAGGATATTTTTTCATGAGTAAACCAAGGTTGGTGCTTAATGAACCTTTTGCTGAGATCCATTCTTTTCCTCTAGAGTAGTAGATCTATTATCCATCTTAACATTCTTTCTTTTAGTGATTTTACCCTTTAGTCACAAAAATATAGGATTTAGTTATGACACTTTTAGTACCCCTTTTTCTATAATTCCTAGCCATATGAACCCGATTAGTATAGATAAATAATATCCCATAAAAACTACACCTTGAATAGTTATTCATCAAATAAGATGTTGTTGCAACATATTTCTTTCCACCTTTGAAACCTTGGGATTCTAGAAAAAAACTCATGGTATGTTACATGATTTCACAGTTGTAACACTTAGAGTATACCTTCCTATTAGAGTCATCTATTCTAGGTTTATAATGATGCTTCTACATACTTTTTAACATCATATTTCCACATTTTGGGCTCCACTTGTTAATTCTTCCCTAGGAGTGATCTTATTTTTCTCATTTCAGGTTTTTATACTTCCTTCGAGATACTTGATCTTACCATAATTATTATTTAATTGGGTAGTCATATCATTCATATTTTATCTTGATTATTTTTTATATTTTGACCTCTCTTCCAATTGAGTTTTGAAAGGGATAATACTGAGCTTCAGCTCCTTCTCTATAGCCATTTTATTTTCTACTTCCTATGAAAGTTCTTCAAGTAACTCACTTTTACTATTCATTTTTGAATCAATATATAGGATTTCATCATTCTAGGACACATTTAATTACCTCAAACTTTGGTTCTACTCAACTAAATCTACTATTTGCACAACCAATTCATCCTTCTTTACCCTAAGGTTTTGAACCTCCTTTGATTCAAGTATCCTTTCTTTAGAACCAAATTTATACACTTTCACTTTTGAATAAATTTCCTGTAACTCCTTGTTCTGGGTATCATTATTCTCCCTTAGATCAATAGTGATGTTAATTAGTCTTTGATTAAGGAATTTCAGTTTATTAGCCTCAATTTTCAATTCTTCTACATGGATCCCTTAAGATTCATTATTCTTTCTCAACTCTATGTTTTATTACTTCATCCCCTGGAAAAGATTCTATGATATGTAGATAGCTTCCACATTTGGATATTTTTATATCTAATCATTATAAGCAGTTATAACATCACTTGGCATATCAATATCATCAGATAGTCCCAAAAAATCATTATATAAACAATTAGATACAAAATCAAATTTATCCATACCTTCTATTTGTGAGCTTATGGGATCATTTAACTTTATCACACAGCTTTCAAAAACTATTTCATTATATAATATTCCTTTATATTTTTTCATCTTCATATTATTTATCTTTCCTAGGTTTTATAGGAAGAATATATTTCACCTCCAAAGATTGATTAGATCAATTTATATCAAAGAAATTACAACAATTTAAAACATCCCTTTAATACCAATTGTTAGACCCACAAGTAACTTTAGTAAGAGATTCCCTAGTGGGGGGGGGGGGGGTGAATCAGGGTATGAAACCCATTCATTTTTTCCATTCACCCATGAAACTATCACTATCCTAACCAATCTTGACCTCACTTGTTAGTATGGTCACTCTTGTATTCATCAGTTTAATGATAATCTGATTGATTGGTGCACTTATCTTATCCTTATTTAAATAAGGTTGATTATTTTTTAATCCTCATACATTGATTGAAATCCTAAAAATTATAAGCAAATCATTCAAATAAGACATAATAATTTTAGTTGGTTTACCCGCATGGGGATACATCTAAGGAGAACACACTGATGTTGTGTCTATGTGCCAAAATCTACTAATAATATTTTAGTGGTGGATTTAGGTTAGTTCAATCATATACCAAGGATCACTCCCCTTAAAAGGGTTAGGGTCAGCTCACTACCACTCAAGGGTCACTCCATTTACAAGGTCTAGGGTCAAATCACTACTACCCAAGGGTCACTCACTTACAAGGCTCTGGGTTGCCTCACTGCCTCCCAAGGGTCATGCTCTTTAGACTCTCTCTTTTCTCACTACTTCAAGAGGGAAATATTTTTTGCACCCATGACAATACAATACTATAATTTATATGAGTTATTACACTAATTAGTGATCATTTATATACACATTTCTCTTTTACAACTCAATTGTGAACATCATTATAACAACTTTAGTTTCCTAATTGAACTATTCTTTAAGGAATATATCATTTCTAAATGTTTTCAATAAGTAACAATGAATTTCTATACTATTATCCTAATATTAATTCTCAATATCACTTTCATGTAACTTTCCAATATTTAGAAAAAAAATTCACTTTTAAGAGACTCAAAACCTTTTAAGAAGCTTTATAAAATTTCATAAAACTCCATTTTTCATATTAAACCAATTATTTTCTTCATGTAAGTGATGTTCTTATGAATACTTCATATAGGAAAAAACTTTATGAAATTATTTCATGAATTTAGATCCTTTGGATATTCAAAAATTTAGTCTTACTCAAATTATAGGGAGTAAAATCCTATTTATATACGTTGCCTCCCCTTTTGTGAAGAATTATTACTTTCCACCACCTTTTCATGAAATTATTTATTCTTTCTATAAAACTCGATTTATTCATGAAAAATCTGGGCATATTATTTGTTAATTTATGTTTTTTAATAACATAAAGTTTTCACATAACACACCATCTTCGTAAAACTCTCCACCTTCTCTAATTTTTTTTCATGAAGTAACCAATATTTCACAAAACAACCACTATTTTATTAATTCCATGAATTTTTTATATTTTTATGTGGAAGCCTTGAATATTCAATTTGACAGAACTTTGAACATGTTTGTGAAAATTTTACTCTTTAAGGAACTCTTTTGTGAAATTCATTTATTTTCCATTTTTCAATGAGGCCGTCTCAAATATTCAATTTCAGAAAACTTCCCAAAACTCCTTCTACCTTTCATTAAACTTTTCTAATTTATCAAAAATACTTCCATTTCCATTTTTACTTGATATGTCTTGAAATAACCATGTTTTGGAAACTTTTAATTTACCTGATCCTTCTTCCTTTGATCTGTTTTCCTAAGAAAACTTCACACATTAAATCAAAAACTTATAGACCCATTTATTTTTGAATAATTTAAGGTCTTCACAGTCCTAAAATTTATACATGAACTTTTCATAATGTAGACATATCTAGGTGCTCCTCTTTCTTCGATAGCTTCAACCCATCTCTTAGTATTATCATGATCGACATTCTATGATCACACCGTACTTCATGAAATATTCCAATTTCCCTTTATGAGGAACATCATATCCATATGAAACTATTGCCTCATTCAATTTATTGATGTTTCTTAATGCAATACACCACTTTCCATTTAATGGGAATACCATCTTCTCATATGACTATTGACAAGGTGGATAGAAAATTCAACATTCTCCATGACACCATATCAATGGAAACACCACATCCAACACAAAAACACACTAGGGTTGATAGTTATAGGGTTGAAAATGGATACAAAATAGAAAATCTAAACACCAATTATCTTTGTTTCTAGAAAATTCCATAAGTTAGTAGCAGGAAAATATTTTCCCTTGCTCCTAGAAATTTAGTAGGGTAGATCATCTTTGAAAAATGAAGCTTTTTACCTTTTTGAATCCATATATCCTATCTCTTTAAAGTAGTATGAATAATAATATAATTCATTTTATAAATTTAAAGTCTAAAATCCTTAAAATAATAACCCATTTTGAGATAGGATGCACAATACCCTAGCATGTTTTTATAAAATAATTTTTTATAAAAAAATAGATTCCCTGTTTTTTGTCCAAGAATTAGGACATACTCATGGGAATTTAAATTTATAATTAATTGGGATAACACCTTTACAAATTTATTCCAATACATTTTGTGAGAAAATTTTCTAAAAATGATTATATTGGGGTGTATAGACAATCAGGAATTATCCTTTAGGATGTGTTTCATATTGGGAAAAATTATCTCGAAATGTTTAGATAGAAAGTAGTGTATGATTCCTTAAATGAAATTGAGTATATGATATTTGATTGATTTTCAATTATCAATGTTATTACAAAATTAATATTGTATTTTGTTGTTAATAAGAAAATCCTACCAATTATTTCATCATGTCCTTGTTTTTACCTAAAAAAATATGGTTATAAATTTATCTAGAACAGTATATGGATTGAAATTTGGAAATTTCCACCATTTGATTAGCCAATGGTTATGTTATCTATTCTTGTTTAAACTCTAATTCCATATTTTTATTTTTTAGATAATCCCACTTTTTAATTGGGTTGAGAGGTAACCCTTTCATGACCTGGAGGCCCATAATACATGAATCAAAGGCCTAGAGGCATAGAGGACTTACACATTTAACCCGAATACACATAAACAACCCCTCCCTAACACCAATTCAATGTTAATTACTAGAATACAAACTAATGATGTGATCAGTTTTTCTTTTCCACATGTAGATATATATAGGGCCTAAACCCAGTGTCATGTCTGCATTGTCCCTAAATTGTCTCATGTCTGGTTATCTCTTCTCGATGAATACTATTGGTCTAATTCATAACCTTGAGTCTCCTACATTTTAGTTTAATCATTTTAAATTAATGGCCTAGAGACCTAATACATGTTAATAAATAAAAATTTAGGTTAATATCACAATTTCTATAATACCCCACTACATTATATATGTTGGGAAAAAAATCCCTGAAGGTATCATTGCTGTATTTTTGGGTTGCTTGGGTTTGTTGACAGTGCTGGTTTTGAGGGTGAATTGTCAAGTTCCAAAGATGTTGTTAACAATCCATGTTGACAAAGAACCATGAAAAAGGAATAGAAGATCTGGAGGCAGTACAAAAGAACAGATACATGGTGGTGCCGTTTTCCAGTGTTTGCCAAATTTTTTGGGGTCCAAAATTTGGAGTTTTTTGAGCATCGAAAGATACATATTTCCTTGAAGATATCATAAAAATATAGAAAAGGCATGATTTTCGTGAATATAGGATTCATGGATTGGATTTCGAGAATACAAGAAGAATGTTGATGGTGTTCTTCGCGATTACGACAAGATTCACGAACAAAAGCATTGAATAGCATTGTGAGTGGAGCTTCACGGTGAAGGTGCGGAGGTATTGACGGAATGCTACGTGATTATGATGAGCTCCACGATATAAAAATTTCTATGATGCGTCGTGATATTGAGAGAATTTTGGAAAAATTTTGGAGCTTCATGATTTGGGATGACGTGGCGCTGAATTCGCACGAAAGGTACGAGGGTTGGTGGAATCGCTTATAAATAGGCCTTGACCCCCTAGAGAGAAGTAGATAGTTTTTGAAGAAAATATTTTTCTCTCGGCTCGTGATGGTGATTCACGAATACAATGTGCTTCGCAAAAGGAAGGGTCTTCCTGAAGGCTAATTTAGCTCCATGAAAGTTGTGTGCTCTACGTTGGCTCAGTGAGCTTGACAAAAGAAGTCTCTCTACGACGACTTGATCTCCATGATGGCCTGAGCTTTGTGAAGGTGTGAGCTTTGCAAAAAGGCAGAGACTTCACGAAGGCTTGTTTGAGCTTTGAGAAATTGGGAGCTTCATGAAGTAGGGTGCTTTGCGAAGGTACTTCCCAAATATTGGTGCCCAGTGGTCAGAGGAAAATGGGTATTCATCTGTGGATGAAATTTGGACTTCAATAGAGTATCTATATACAGTGGAGGATGTATTTATTAGTGGTAATTAAGAGACCTATAGGTATATAAACTGTGAGTGGATCTTCTGAAGAAGTAGTGAGATCACTTTAGTTGATAGATCAGTGAGTTCTCAAATTGTGAGTGGTTGTAAACTAGGAGAGATAGTGAGTCTGCTTCGAACTTGTAAACAACAGTGCGCTTATAGTGGATTTGGTACATCAGCACACCGCTGGTGTATGATCCTTGGATGTATCCTAGTGAGGGTGAACCAAGTAAAAATTGTTGTGTCTTGTGCATGATTTAAGGTTTATTTATACTTTTCAATGGTAAGGAGAGAGAAGAGGGTTTTTTCTAACAGTAAAACAAGATCAGAAGGGGTAGTTGTTTTAATCTGTCATACCCTGATTCACCCCCCTCTCAGGGTATCTAGCCTAGTGGACCTAACAATATACTATAAAACCTTTGGAAATTAACTATCACCCAATTTTGAACATGGGTTTAATGTAGGATTATAAGGAGTATTTACCACTTTTGTAAGACCACAACTACTATATTATCCATTCATCTTCTAAGAATTATTTTTAAAA
Organism: Viscum album; assembly: GCA_963277665.1. Taxonomy (NCBI): domain Eukaryota; kingdom Viridiplantae; phylum Streptophyta; class Magnoliopsida; order Santalales; family Viscaceae; genus Viscum; species Viscum album. The sequence goes on along the minus strand of OY728157.1, from coordinate 1,873,335,592 downwards.
CCTTTTTAAGGATAATTTTTTTGAATTTATTAATCTCTATTATGATATTATTTTTAAGGATATTAAGATGAGGATTACATAAATACAAATATATAGAGTTACATGATGTTTTACCCAAATAAAGTTTGGTTTTTGGGTTGTGTTTATTGAAAAATGAGTGAAATAAATTACTTTAATTATCTCTGAATATGTTTTTGAGAATTTTAAAAAATTATGGATGTTAAATGAATTATACCTTATAAATGAATCCAAAATTTCATCATATCAATGTTTAAAATTATATAATTATTTTTATGTGACATTAATTATAAAGTAAAAATGTTGATACCATGAAGTCTTTATTTAAAAAAATGGAATGGAAGATGATATTGATTTCTTATAATGTTGACATAATACGTTACCTATAAGAATAAATTACTAATTTAGTTTTTGAAATCATTCTAAAGAAATCATCAAAAAAGGAGTTGTGTGTAAAAATAAGAATAAAATAATAAAATAACTTCTGAAGAATAATATACGGAATTAAAGTTATATTAAAATGATGTATTAATGGAAATAGTTGATGTGACCCAAAATATAATATAATACGATAATGAACTATATGGTGTAATCAATCAAGAATTGAAACATGTAGGATAACAAGAGGATTTTGATATGATTAGAGAAATTACAATAGAAATATTTTACAATTTATAAATGAATAATCTTAATACATTTATAAACTCAAAGAATAAAATACCCAATTAGAGAATTTTTTGGAAGAGAAAAGTGATGGATAAAAAATATAGGAGAAGTAATATATTTAAATATAATAATTGAATAAAAATATAAAGTGATTGATAAAATTGATTATTGCATTGAATAATGTTGAAAAATGAATGAATAGTAAGGATAATAAGAAGAAATCACCTAAAATAAGAATAAATATGTTCAGTTGGAAGCTATAAAAATATAGAAAAAGATTAGAATAAAAATATTTAACTATAAGGTAGTTAAATAAAATATAAATAAATCTTTCAGAAAAATTGAGGAGAGTTTGAGTAAAAAAACATCTATCCATTTGGTATAATTGGAATTAGATATAAAGATAATTCATGCATGGATTAAAAAATGAATTAAAATTTGATAAATAAAATAATTAAAGTAAATAATTTAGGATAATGTTAAGTTGAAAGATTGATATTATTCTAAAAAATATGAAATTTATTTTTAACGAATATAGAAAATGACTGAGAAAGAATTTCCATTAATTAAATTCTAATTTTTTTGTTACATGGGTCATAATATGACCTATTATAATGGGGAAGGATATATTTATAAGGAAAATTAATAGGGAGAAACGAGTAAGGTAAATGTAATACCCCACACAATGAAGGGTAAACTCATTTAATAGGTATTATTTTTATTTTTCTAACTATGGCCACAAAGTATTTAATTATGGGAAAATAAGGGAAGACATCGAGTCTATAAAATTTTCAAGATACTTAAAAGGAATCCATTAGCTTCATTACTTTGAATAATAAGTGCTCTCAACTTGAAGAGGAATAAGTTTTTGTCACAACATATTCGTTGAACAATAAAGAGAGAATTGAAGATGTCTCAAATCAATGAGTAATTTTTAAGAGGAAATAAATATTAAAGAGAACTTAATATTAGATAAAATATCATTGAAAAAAAGAAAAAAATAGTTCATGGATACTTGATAGCTATTATCCCTGACACATATTGTGTCTTGAATGTTTATTGAATAATAAAGGGAATCATATGTGTTGAATGGTTTTATTTATAATTGATAGAGAATAGAAAATCAAGATAAATTGTAAGATGAGGATGGTTGGAGTATAGTTGAAGAATACATATGCACTCTTTGGGTATAAAAATTTCACAAACTATTGAGTGTGATTTAACATTGAGAATCATATATTGAAATCATATTCAATTGGAGGGTTTTATTAATTAAAAGGAAATGTTAGAGATAATTTAATGAATGTAATATGTTCCAATTAAATTCCTTATCAGATTAATAACATGTAAATATCCTATTTTCTCATGGTAAAATAGGAATATGAAATATTACATGAAAAAATTGTCCACATTCTTCAATAAAGTATTGATAAAATTTCAACAATTAAAGTAAAGATTTATATTCCAAATGTGAAAATGGAATAAAAAAAGGATTTGATACTTTTATGGGATGTATGGTGCTTTTTAATCCTATATGATAATAAAGAGGAGAGTCTCATACATACTTGAATTAGTGAATACCAGTTTTTATTAACCCATAAAACAAATGGGGACCAAAATAGAAATGAAAATTCATTATATTATTAGTGATTATAATAGGCTGGTTTTCATAATTTTCATGCTCTTGAAGGTGTTGATGGATTTTCTTATAATATACCAAAGTAATTTTGAAAATGAATGTTAAATAATGATAAAAAAATTATGATAAAAAATATCACATTACTCACCTCCATTGAAGTAGAGAACTAATTAGAGAAACATAGAATCAAACATAAGGTGTCATTATAGAGAACTCCATATAAAAATATAGTGGTTTAAAGGATGTATCACATGGAAAGAAAATACTAATTTATTATAGACTTTAAAGGCTTTAAAACCATGAGTTTTTATGAAATATATATTTTTTCAAATAAATTTAATTTCTTCGATAGCTTTCATTACACAAAACACCGAGTTGTGAGGAACTGCAATATACTATTACTATTATTATTTAAAAATGACCATTATAACTTAGAAATTAAGATGGTTGTATGAGTAAAAATAAACTCATTTTAAAAATTAAGTATGATGTTTTTAAATAAATAAAATATAATGATAAATAAACACTTAATTTTTGGAAAAGTCATTATATGCTTCAAAAATACATTTTTTCTTAAAAAATGCTTTTCATTGCATTTTTGTGAAAAAATAATAAAATTCATTTTTTAAAATTTTAGAAAATTTATTCAAAAAAATAAAATTCATTTTTTAAATAAACATCTAAAAATTATCTTAGAGTGAATTTTGAGAATGTTCTAAAAAGACTAATTTTTTGATGAATAGTGGAAAATACTGATTTTTATTAAAAACTTCCTTTTCATTTAAAAAATTTATAAGTTAAATTTTGTTTTAATATGGTTTTAAAATTAAAATTAGTTCAATTATATTATTATGAACGTGATTTAGTTCATTAGAATCCTTTATATGTTCAATTTTTATATTTAATCTTTTTATACTTGTGAATAAGTTTTCTTTGGAAAACTGCTTTTTCATCGCATTTATGGGTTTAATTTTAAATTATATTCCCCCACATATGTGAATTGAATTTTGTAAAATAGATTAAATATTTTTAATAATAATAATAATTAATATTAGGTAATAATTCCAACTTATTGTTTTCATAATTAATTGTGAAAACAATAGATATTAATTATCGAGGTTTAGGTTAGAGGGTTTATCGAGGGGTAAAACCAAACAATAAGGTTAGTTTTGACAATAAAATATATATAAATACTATTGTATGTCCATATTTATACCTTATTAATTACCAAATTAAAATATATGGTTATTTTTAAGCATTTATCTTGGGAATTAAATTATCATTTTGGATTCTTTTGGGAAATTTCCAAGTAGTTTCTAAGTGTCTTCCTTTCCCGACTTATATAAGGAAATCTCCTCTCCTATGCTATCCACACTAAAATATCCTTTTGGTTTAGAAAATACCTAAAAAAATACAATCCTTATTCCCATACCATTTCTGAAAGGACTTATTTTTATTAGTAAACCCTCATAAGAAGGATTTTGGTGCTAACCTAAGGAGGTTGTTCGAAGAAGTGATATCATTCTTAAACGAGTATTTTTATTTGATTTATTCTTAAAATTAATTAAAATATTATTAAAAAATTATGATATAATAAAATAATTATCTCCAATATACTGAAATTTTATTAGGTTAATGGCATAACCTATATCCTTCTCCTCTTCCATAAAATGGGTAACAAAACAGTCGATCATGTGTACGAAAGAGTATCGCCTTGCGAATTGTTGTAATTCGTTTTCCATCACTGCCTATCATGGGTGGATATAATGATGGATTAAAATTATAGATATTAAATTTATGAAATAATTATAATTATTTAATTATAATATAATATATATCTTCTTTCCTTTTAATATGTTGAAAAATGATAACGTCACTCGTACGTATGTGTGGATCACCACCTCCACAAAGCGATGTGACATGTTTTTCATTTTATTTTTACATGGGAGGTAATAAGTGGATATTTAATGATTATATATGATATATATGATATAAAAATATTCAATAAATTTTAATTAAAATTTACCTTTCTTTCGTTCCATCTGTCGAAAAAATGAAATCAGCGTTCATACGTATGTACGACCTACCATCTCCATGAATGGTGTAACTCTTTTTTCCATCTATAAATTTTATGAATGTATATAAATATGAATTTGATGAATATATATGATATTTATATCTTGATTAATTTTTTTATATGTTTTAACTATGATTAAAGTACTAGGACCAAAACTAAAGAACCAAAACATACATAAAAAATAAAGTAGTTATTACCCAAAATAGTGATTTTAACAAAGAATTGTTAATAAACTAGTGAGTTATAAGTAAATAATATATGGTATAAAATATATGAGTATGGTTTGATAATATATGCATAATAAATCTATATTTATTATAAAGTATATTTTAATGCATATGAATAAAGTCAAGACTTGAGGTATGGGATTTTCATCTCACTTTTATTTCTATGGGACACAAGCAATATTCACCACTTGTTTCTTTTTTTTGTGTGGTGTATATACTACCAATGAATGTATTTTTTTTATTATCATGAAATTTATGGTCTATAAATATCCATATATTTTTTTTTCTTTCATGGGGCTTAGGATTCAAAAGTTACCAAAGTGGTAAGGGTTTTATATGATAATCCTATTGTTTATCAAGATTGTTTATGATTATGATCTGGATGATAAAATATTATGATATAATTCTCAATATACTCACGTATTATATTATAATTTAGTTATTTTTTCATAATAAATGTTTTCATTTCATCTCCCTCTCCTCAAGAACTCAATAGACTAAGAGAATATTTTTAAGGAAAACTGACTTTATTTCTCTCTTCGGCCGAAAATCCGTTTTCTTCTATGTCCATGTTTTCTAAAAATGTGTTAAATAAAGTTTTTAATATTGTAATATGACCATTTAAAGTCATTTTTACCCATGTTTGAATATTTAAAAAATTATTTTAATAGAATATTCTTGTCATTTTCTAAATGAGGTGCTTTTTAACTTTTTAACAAAAATGTGAAAAGAATATTTATTTAAATGTATAAGGAAATAATTTTTTTACATACCTTTATAATTTTCTAAGGTTATTTTAAAATAATAGGATTTTTACAATAATTTTTGAATTTCTAGTTTTAAAAGTTTATTTTCAAAGTGGAAAGGCTATTTTCCTCAATAATTTTTTAAAGATATTTTAATAGTATTTTTATTAATAAATGAAAAAAACTTGATTATACTTATTCTCTATTGGGGATATGATCCAAGAATACAATTATTATTACTTATCTGGATGGTTTATTATTATGTTAAAAATAAGTTTATAAAATCCACTTCTTTTCCATGGATTATTCTATGTTGAAAAGATGAGGTTTTTATGAAACTTATTTCTTTTCCATGAGTTATGCTATGATTAAATGATTATAAAACCTATAAATTTTCATATATTATGATATGATTAAGGTTTTATAATCTTGTGGAACACGTATTTATGATTTTCATTATGTTATGGATGGTCTTGGAATTATATATCCCTCCAATGTATTGGGTATTGATTTATGTTTTATGAGATCAAAGGGCACATATGAGGTTATCTCAATCCCAAAAGAGGGTAAACATGAGGTTATACCAAGACCAAAAGAGGGTACATGGGAGTTTATTCCAATCCCAAATTAGGTACATAGTCAGTTCAACCAAGCCTAACATGTTATGAATGTCATGTTGGGTAGCCTTGACATAATATTTTCTATACTTATGTGTATGCCACAAATCTATTTCTTATACCAATGTTAAGTTTTCATGTATCATGTTATTTGATTCCATTATGATTAATGTATTATGAACTACCAATATTGATTCCATGAATCAAGTTTATGATCTATTATATTTAGGTTATATTTTTCAAATTTTATTATCACATTCTTATACCATTATGCTCATGTTATATTGATATCTCCCTTATATACCCTTACTAGTATCTTCAATCACTATTTATAATGTTTCCTTTACCCAAGTTATTAAGAAAGTAATTATATATGATATGTCTAATAAGGTTTCAATGTATGAATAAATTTTTGGGAGATGAAATAGCTCACTTATAAACCAATTGGTTATGTGTCCAAGTTTCCAAAAGATACTAGACCTATATGATTCTAGAATAGATCATTATGTTATGTAATGAATATTAATCTACTAAGATGTAATATATATGTATGAATAGCATGGGTTTCTATAGTTGGTATTATATATAGGTTTAATTAACCTTTAGAAAATAGGATGAGAAAAATTTAGTGAAAACCATAATGATAAGTCTAAGTATAGAAAAATATCTCGGGATTTTAGTAAAGTATAAAGAGAGTGGTTACCAAGAAATTATATCCATGTCTAGATAATATAAGTGTATGTGGATATGAAATAGTTATACCTAGGGGTAATAACTCAAAAATGGTGCATTGGGCTTTGACTTGATCATCACCTGGTGTATGAATATGTGCCTTACTGCACACCTGGTTTGAAACTCCCAAGAAATATGTTTTGGAAATTCACAAACTCTTCATGAACCATCATGAAGGATTTGAATAATGAATATGAATGACCAAGGTTAAGAATAAGGTTTCATATATTGAAAATAATATATCATGATTTAGAAATCCTATATGTTATTTTTTATGATTATGTGGTTCGCTACTAGGATTATTGTTACTTACACTATGGTTATTGGTTTTTAGTCAATGGATGGAACCAAAAGGAATCATGTTAATGATGAATATGATGCAAAATTCATTCATTATACTCAAAATAAACCAAAAACTATGGGAGATAGAATAAAAAATCTCATTACTATGATCATAAAACTTTCTCAAGATATTAATCTTTCTAAACTTCAAAAAAATCAAAGGAGGGAACACCGTTCTGCTGATTCCTTCATGAGGCAATATCCACTTTATTTTAGTGGTCCTACTAATCCACTAGTTTCCAAGAAATGGATCAGTACCACTAAAAAGATATTTTATCTTCTATAGTGTTTAGATAATGAACAATTCAATTTTCCTATAAATAGTTTGTAAGGTGAAGCAGATCAATAGTGGACTCTTATCAAGAATATGAGATAATAGGAAGAAATAAACTCCATATAGTGGGATTATTTTAAGATATTTTTTTTCAATAAGTAATTTTCTTATATTCTTTGTATGATAATGGAGAAGGAATTCCTTAAGAAAAACTATAAGTATGATGAATACATTGGTACTTATAAGGTAAATTTTACAATACTTTCAAGGTATGCATATGATATAATCATCCAACATTAATGTAAGGTTGATCTATTATTCAGTGGTTTAAAACCAAGTCTCTAAAGGGAGTTAGAAATATGGGACTTTAGTAGCTATAAAGAAATAATTCTACTTGATATCATGTTGGAAATGGATATCAAAGTTACCCATCAATCTCATGGTTTTGATAAGAAAATAATTATGTAATTGAAAAGAAACTCCAAAACCATAGAGAGAAAAAGATGATCTTTACTTCATTCTTGAAGTGTAGATGTAAACATAGAGGAAATTGTCTTAAGGGTATGAGTAAATGTTTTAAGTGTATAAAGGAAGGTCACTGAGTGTCTGAATACTAAAGTGATGGGAAGAAGATAGCTAATTATATGAATAAAGAGAAAGCTCCAAAGAATGCACCACCTATACTTTATTATTTCAAATGAAAGGAGGTTTGGAATTATGATAACACATTCTCAAATATAAAGGTTAATGATGATAAATGATGTCAATAACCTCTTAGGATGGGAGAAAAAATGAATTATCATGTGATCACTATTTAAAATTATGGGTATGATAATGATGTGGTTAAAGGTACACTTACTATCTACTTTAGAACTGCTAATGTATTATTTGATTCTAGATCTACCCACTCTTTTATATCTGATGAATTTTCTAAGGGTATCAAAATTATACCCAGATGATTAGATGTATAATTATAAGTGAAAACCCCTAATGGTATGATGATATCATATCAAGTCTATGAGTTTTCAACGGTTGAAGTTTGTGGGAACGTGATTCTGGAAAATCTATTTATTATCCCAATGGTTGAATTTGATGTTATCTTAGGCATGGATTTCATTTCTCTACATAAATAAAAGATCAATTTTTGAGTAAGTGAGGTAACATTTTATATTCCAAAAAAACCCAAGATCATCTATTAATGAGATGATAAATATGAACTTCTGTTGGAAATCACATCAATTTTATAGGTCATGATTCCTTTTCAAAATGGGTGTTTATCTTAAAAGGTTGTGGAGAAACTCAACATCAATGATATTCCTATTATGCGGGAGCTTGATGATGTATTTCCAAAAGAGTTTCCTAGTCTTCCACCAAAACGTGAAGTTGGGTTCTCAATATAACTCCTACTTGGTGCTACAACATAGACTCCTTACAGAATATCCCCTATTGAGTAATAGGAACTAAAGAAGCAACACTATTATAATTTTTACAAGGGATTTATTTATCCAAGAATGTAACCTTGTGGTGTACCTATTCTTTTTATCAATAAGAATAATGGATCTATGCAAGTTTTCACTGATTATCAGGAACTTAACAAGATCACAATCAATAAAAAGTATCCCCCACCCCATATTGATGCCTTGTTTGATTAACTACACATATATGAATACTTTTCTAAGACTAGACTTCATTATAGATATCATAAATTTAGGGTCAAAAAAGTGTATATACCCAAGAAAAAATTTCATATGAGGTATATACACTATGAATTTACAGTGATTCCATTTGGACTTACTAATTCCCCCGCTATCTTCATGGATTTAATGAATAGAGTCTTTAGTGGTTACCTTGATCAATTTTTGGTAGTATTTATAGAATATATTCTTATATATATTTAAACATATAGTAGATCATGAAGACTACTTGAGGATTTTAATAAAAACTCTATGGGAATATAAGTTTTATGAAAAATTTACAAAGTGTGAGTTTTGGATACAAAGAGTTTTTTTCAGGTTATATAATATCAAGAAAGAGTATATTATTGGATCCATCAAAGACAGATGCTATTTATCATTAGTCCAGACCAACTAATATGACTAAGATTCAATTTTTTCTTGGTTTACTAGGATATTATTGATGGTTTGTGTAAAATTTATCATGACCATCTAATCCAATCTCTAAGTCAACTTAGAAGGTATCCAAGTTTCTTTGGAAAGATGAATGTGAGGAAAATTTCAAGAAAATGAAGATAATGGTAATTAGTGTACCTATTCTTATATTAACCCAATAATGAATAAGGGTTTTTAATCTATATTGACAAATAAAAGAAAGTATTGGGATGCGTTCTCATTCATAATGACATGGTTATAGCTTATGCCTCATGATAATTTAAGGTTCAAAAGAAAAATTACCCAACTCATGATTTAGTGTTATCTATAACACTTTTTACATTAAATGCATGGAGGAATTATATTTATGAAGAAATTTGTGATATATATTCTGATCATAAGATTTTAAACTATATATTCATATAGAAAGAGTTGAACATGAACCAAAGAATATGGATGAAGATTATTAGAGATTATGATTTCTCAATACATTACCACCCTAGGAAAGCAAACAAGGGGAGAAATGATTTGAGTCAAAAGGATCATTCTAGTTTATCTATGATGATGATAAAAAAATATCCAATATTTCTAGATTTTCAATGGATGGATCTGGAAATTGTGAAGGAAGTGGGAAAATATTATCATTCTCAAATTAGTGTACAACCTTCTATCCAAGTGAAGATTAAAGAGATGTAGAATGAAGATGTAGAGCTATAGAAGAAAACAAGAAATGTTATTGATTTTAACCTTGATTATGGTGGAATAATAAGGTTTAACTTCTGTGTATGTGTTACATCCAAACTAGATTTAAAGAATGAGTTGTTAGAGGAGAATCATAGTTCCTTGTTTTATATTCATCTTAGAATTATAAATATGTATAGTGATCTAAAAGAGTATTTATGGTGGGATGGAATGAAGAAATATATTGCCTAGTTTGTATCTCGATGCTTGGTATGTCATCAAGTTAACTTTAAGAGACAAATTTCTAAGAGGATGTTACAACCATTACCCACACTAGAATGGAAATGAGAAAACTTCACCATGGATTTTGTCATCGGACTCCCCAAAACATCTAAAGGGACCAATGCTATATGGGTTGTAGTCAATCACCTTATGAAGTCATCACACTTCATCAATATCAGATAATATTTCTCTCATGATAATATTTATAGGATATACATTAAGAAAGTGTAAATGTTTAATGGATTACCAAATTCTATTGTATATGATCAGGATCCGAGGTTTACCTTGAAATTCTGGAGAAAAATTCATCCAACTCTAGATACGGAGTTCAGTTTCAACATTGTGTATCATCCTCAAATAGTTATTCATTTTTAGAAAATAATTAAATCCCTATAGGATATTCTAAGATCTTATTCTATGGATTTCAAAGGTGATTGGGATAAACACCTTCCCAAATTTGAGTTTTTATACAAAAATAACTTTCAATCAAGAATTCAGATGGATCCTTTTAAAGACCTTAATGGAAAGAAGTGTATAAATAAAATTTGATAAGATGATGTTGGAAAATGAAAGATATTTATACTTGACATTTCTTAGGAAATAACAGATAAAGTCAGATCTATTTAACTACACATCAAGTTAGCTCAGAGTCGACATAAAAGTTATATTGAAAATCATTGGTTTGGTTTGGAGTTTGAAGTTTGTCAGAAGGTTTTCCTACAAATAGAACTATAGAATAATTTTATGATATTTGAGAAAAAATGAATGTTTATCCCTAGGTATATTGTCCCTTTCAATATTCTTGATCGAGTAGGGATGGTTTCTTATCGCTTGGAACTTCTACCGAACCTCTCTCAAGTCCATGATGTGTTCCATGTATCTCTAATGAGGAAGTACATACCTAATCCTTAACATGTACTGAAATCAGAGGTCATACCACTAGATCATTATTTTTATTATGATGAAAAACCCATGTATATTCTAGATCATAGAGAGAAAGTCCTACAAAAAAAAAACAATCACCTAGAAAAATTTTTGTGGTGAAACCACTAACTTTAAGAATATATATGGGAATCTAAGGATATGATGAGGCAGAATTATCCTCAATTGTTTGTATCAAAGTGAAATGTTTTTAAGGGGAAATCCATTTTATGGGGGGTATAATATAACACCTGAAGTTTTTATGAAATACATATTTATTCAAATAAATTTAATTTATTTTATATCTTTCATTACATGCAACATCGAGTTGCGAAAAACAACAATATACTATTAATATTATTATTTAAAAATAACCTTTATTACCTAACTATTAAACTTAGTGGTACGAATAAAAATAAATTTTTTTTGAAAATTTTGTATGAATGTTTTTGATAAAAAAGTACATTGATAAATATGTAATTTTTTTGGTAAAGTATTTATATGCTTTGAAAAATATTTTTCTTAAAAAATGTTTTTCATTGCTTTTTTATGAACAAATAATAATTTTTTTCCAATTTTAGAAAATTTATTTGAAATAATAAAATTAATTTTTGAAATTAACATTTCAAAATTATCATAGAATGAATTTTTGAAAATTTTCTAAAAAGATTAATTTTTTGATGAATAGTGAAAAAATACAGATTTTTATTAAAAACTTACCTTTAGTTTAAAGAATTTATAAGTTCCATTTTATTTTAAGATGGTTTTGAAAGTAAAATTAGTTAAATTATATTATGATTAATCCATTTTAGTAAATTGGAACTAATTATATATTTAATTTTGATATAAAATATTCTAATAATTCTTAAAAAAGTTTCTTTGTAAAACCACCTTTTCATCACGTCTATGGATTTAATTTTAAATTAAATTATGTCACTTCTATGAATTGAATTTGGTAAAATGGATTTTATATTTGGAATCATCATAATTAATATTATGTAATATTTCCAACTTATTTTTTCATAATTAATAGTAAAAGGAGTAAAAATCAATTACTGTGGTTAAGGTTAAAATAGGTTTACTGAGGGTTTAAACCAAAAGATAAGAGTAATTTTTCCAATAAAACTTGTTTAAATCCTATTGGATGGCCATATTTCTACCTTATACTACACCAAATTCAAATATATGGTAATTTTGAAGAATTTTTCTTGGTAATGACTTCATTATACCTCATATAATAACATGTTATTAAGTTAATGGTATAACCTATATCCGTCTCCTCTTCCATAAAATGAGAAACAAAATCATTGATCAAGTGTACAACATACTACTACCTCACAAACTAATATAATTAATTTTCCATAAACACCTATCATGGGTGGATATAATGATGGATTAAAAGTATATATATATTTTTTACCACATAATTATAATTTTTGGGATTATAATATCACATATACTTTATTACCATTCAATCCATTAAAAATGACAACGTTGCATGTGCGTATGTGTGGACTACCGCCCCCATGAAGTGATGTGACTTATTTTTAATTTTATTTTGAAATGAGAGGTAATAAAGGTATATTTAATTATTATATATGATATATATGATATAAAAATAATTCTATAAATGTGAATTAATATTTTCCTTTCTTTTGTTCTATCTGTAAAAAAAAATAAAAACAATTTTCATGTGTATGTGCGAACTATCATCTCTGTGGATGGTGTAATTCATTTTTCCATCTATAACTTCTATGAATGACTAAAAATATAAATATAATAAATATACATAATATTCATATAATTATTAACATTATGAAGATGATGTAACCATAATCAAATTACAAGTACCAAAACTACAGAACTAGAACATACATGAAAAACAAAATTGTTATTACCCAAACTAGTTATTTTAACAAAGAATTGTTAAAAATGAGAGATAAAAGGTTATAAGAAAATAATATAAAGTATTATATATATGAATATGGTTCTGTAATATATTTATCATAAATATATATTTATCATATATTGGTTTTTAACATGTACTAAGAAATTAAATACTTGAGTTAAGGGATTTTCATCTCAATTTTATTTCTAGGGGAAACATGCCATATTCACCACTTGTTTTTTTGTGTGGTGTATATACTAATCATGAATGTATTTTATTATTATTATAATGAAATTTATGGGATATAAATATATATCTAATGTTTTTTCTTTCATGTGTCTTATGATTCAAAATTTACCAAAGTGGTTAGGGTTTTATGTTATAATCCCATTATTTATCAGGATTGTTTATGATTATGCTACCAATGATGAAATATTATGATCCAACTCTCAATAAACTCATAAATTTTATTTTACTATAGTTATTTATTGAGAATACATGTTTCCCCTTCATTTTCCTCTCCTTAAGTACTCAATATACTGAGAGAATATTTTTAAGGAAATCCAAATTTATTTCTCTCTTTAGTCAAAAATCCTTTTTTCTTCAATGTCCATGTTTTCAAAAAATGTTTTGAAGAAAGATTTTGGTATTATCTTGTGATTGTTTGAAGTCATTTTTACCCATTGTTTTAGTCTTTACAAAATGATTTTAAATTAATATTCTTATCATTTTCCAAACTAGTTACTTTTTGAGTTTTTATCAAAAATGTGAAAGGAATATTTATTTTGATGCATACAACATGAACACAATTTTCCACCATCTTGAACACTCAATGATTTAAAACATCCTTTATAAGTTTCATAGTTGTTGGCACCAAAATATTGCATGAAAGGGATGGATGAAAAAGAAGGCTGGCATGCTGCCTCGTGAAGCACCAACGCGAAGCACAACCACGAAGCACCGCCGCGAAGCACCACTGGAAGCACGGTCTTGCGAAGCTCCAGAGGCGGTAACTCTTCACGAACGCATTTGACGTTCGCGAGCCCACCGCGAAGCTCCAGAGGCGGTAACTCTTCGCGAACGCATTTAAAGTTCGCGAGCGCGCCGCGAAGCACCTGAGGCGGCGCGCGAGTTTCGCTTCGCGGCGCCCCTTCCCTATAAATACTGGACTCCCCCTGAGTCCCGAAGACGGACAATCTGACCTTTCGGATTCTCCTCTCCCGAATCGCGAAGCACTCTTTTCTCCAGGAATCATGAGCTCCACGAGGTACTTCTACTTCGCGTGACGCCTCTTCTTTGTCTCGTTTTGAGCCCCTCTTCCGAGAGGGGTTCCCTTCACGAAGCTCAAGGGCATTCGCGAAGGAAGGGGATTCCCAAGGGAACCCGGGCAGCCGTGGAGCACTTATGATTCGCGAAACACCCAACCCATACTAGTGATCCCTATGCTAAGGCAGGATTGCTACACATTGTGAAACACACTACTTTGCAGGACCCTGCTTCGCGAGGCACCTCTTCTTCGCGAGGCAGTGCTCCGCGAACACTGTTCCACTTCGAGAAGCACCTTCCACTCACACCTACACCCTATGCTAAGGCCAAGGCACTCCACTTCGCGAAGCACACTCCTTTTCTTAGCGATTCCTCTTCCCGTGTGACCCTCCAGGTTTGCACGATGTGATTTCAAAGTCCCATGGACAACACCACCCGTGGCGTTGCTTTGCCTAATGCTTCTTCGCATAGGCACGCTAACGGCTATTGCTTCTTCGCATATCCACGCTAAAGTGGACCCTTCGATGGTTCATTCCACAACCCCCCTTGACCATGGACTTACTGGTACCTTCCCTTCCCCAAGGACCAGAGGGTACCGGTCATGTAAGTCCTAGGGGTGTGGAGTGAACCCACCTCGTCCGAGCTGCAGGACGTTAAACTGCCAAGCACCATGTCCTCAACACATGACGTTAAACTGTGACCCCTGCGCTTTGTCGCAATATGGGCCTCCATCCTGGAGTAAGTCCCAACACCATGGGCCGCCTAACGCATAATCCCCTCTTCACTTCTCACGGACGCATCCTTCACGACGTGATCGTCAGGTCCTTGCAACCTCTTGTTTCTCACACCGAGCATGACTCACGTGAGCTTAGAGTGAGCACCGACCCTGACCTCCACTCCTAGAGAACTACGGGGTCTTTGATCCATGTCAAGGCATGGTACGTAGGAAGCCTCCATGAGGTTCAATCCACATTGCTCGGTCGTTCATTCACGTCGAGTTTCGCCCTCGTCCAGCATGACGTTAAACTGTAGGCCCCCTTGTCCCGCATGACATTAAATTGCACACCCATTTGAACTATGAGGTCTTTGATCCATGTCAAGGCATGGTACGTAGGAAGCCTCCCTGAGGTTCAAGCCTACCCGTCATTTCTTCACATCGGGTCCTGCCTTCATCCAACATGACTTTAAACTACATTCCGGTCCGACGGCAAGCCGTTGTGACTCATCCACTCCGAACTACGAGGACTTTGATCCATGTTAAGGCATGGTACGTAGGAATCCTTCCAAAGTTTCAAGACCACCACTCATAGGACCAAGGTCCACCTTTATGTCGGTTCGCCGACAAAGCCCCCATATAAACTATGAGGTCTTTGATCCATGTGAAGGCATGGTACGTTGGAAGCCTCCCTGAGGTTCAAGCCCAACAATCATTGGCCCAGACCGTCTCCTTGTCGGTGTGCCAAGCCCCTATTCCCCAATCCGAACTACGAGGACTTTGATCCATGTCAAGGCATGGTACATAGGAATCCTCCCTGAGGTTCAAGCCCATCTCCCATTGGACCAAGGTCCCTCATTTACGTCGGTTCGCTGACACCCACCGCCTGTCGTTTATTCATGTCAGGGTTCACCCCTGTCCCGCATGACGTTAAACTGTATTCCCCAATCCGAACTACGAGGACTTTGATCCATGTCAAGGCATGGTACGTAGGAAACCTTCCCAAGGTTCAAGACCTCCACTAGTGGACCCACAGGTCTACTTTCACGTCGGTTCACTGATAAAACTCTTTGAACTACGAAGTCTTTGATCCATGTTAAGGCATGGTACGTAGGAAGGCTCCCTGAGGTTCAAGCCTACCCGTCATTTCTTCACGTCGGGTCCCGCCTTCGTCCAACATGACTTTAAACTGCATTCCGGTCCTACGGCAAGCCGTTGTGACTCATCCACTCTGAACTATGAGGACTTTGATCCATGTAAAGGCATGGTACGTAGGAAGCCTTCCAAAGGTTCAAGCCCACCACTCATAGGACCAAGGTCCACCTTTACGTCGGTTTTCCGACAAAGCCCCCATATGAACTATGAGGTATTTGATCCATGTCAAGGCATGGTACGTAGGAAGACTTCTTGAGGTTCAAGTCCACCCACCATCCAGTCATTCCGACCTCATTCACATCGGGTTCACCATTTCTGTTTCCTCCGCGGACGGATGGGTGCGCGCACCCCAGCAAAAGCGTCGGAAACAGAAATGGTGAACCCGATGTGAAATTATTCTCCTCAATATGGAGATTAGTAGCATTCGAAACACCAGTAGATTGACGTGTCATCGGATCCAGATATCCGGCGCCTGGTCCCGCCAAGCAAACAGCGGGCCTGTCGTGAAACTCACCGAAAGTCGGGGCAGTAGAACGTGGGGCACCCCGTTCTGCAACGTGTCGGCGTGGATCCTTCTTACAGACATGGAGAATGGAAGGACGCTGGGGCACTAGTTGTCGATCCTTTTCCCTCTCAGTGCTGATGAGTTGATCCCTTCATTTCTCAGGAACCAGGTTGCTGTTACAGAGACGCGATCACCGCTCGCTAGCCTACACAGGGGCAATATCGCCACAGCCACCCCACATGGGGCCGCTACTGCCACAACGAATGCCACATCGCGGAATATGAGGCGCCCACGTCCCCTTTCCCCATCAGAGGTCATCCAGTGAAGGTTGATCAACAACCTCGTGCGCAGGTACGAGGAGGAAGGGGTCATCCCAACTAGGGATATGGCCTGCCTGGACCTGGAGGCATCAAGGCCTCACCGTCAACGCCGCCCTAACAGGCCGCGCAGGGAGCCCCTGCTCCCCACCCCAACATTCAACCATTTCGGGAGCCTGTCCCCAGAACTCCTTGACGACTCCTCACCTTACGCCGAAGAGGCGGGTGCCGTCCGGCTCAGCCCGCTCAGGGTCCTGACCCAAGGGCTCCAGATGAGAGCTCCCGCCTGGCTGCGTCAGCACCGCCGTCCGGCTCCGCAGGAAGAGCAGGCAGGCCATGCCCCTGCACCACCTGCACCAGCTCACCTGACCCGACGTCAGCGCCGGGCCCGGGCTGAGGACGCTCGCCCGGGCGCGTCAACGTCGACCGCTACAGTGGCCCGAGCCACCGCTGACGTGTATCATGAAGCCCCTTCATACATTGAGCAGGGGCACTCCTTCACCCAACTAGGATCGAGACCCCAACCGCCCCACGAGCAGGCTGGGTTGACTCTCCGGGTTGCAGGCCCAAGTGGTGATCGCCGCGAATTAACCCGCGGTGATGTCACCCCATACGGAGGCCCTCCCCGTACCACTACTCCATAGAGCGTGGGACTTCCCCGCTCTGAAGTTCGTCATGGAGGCATGCCTCATGCTACCCCCATCCCAAAGGAAGCCCTGCCCCGCGGTAGTGACGCTCGGCGCAGAAACCTTTCCCGCGCCCACTATATAGGGTATGGAGTCCATCCTCCTGCCCCTGACCGCCAACCTGAAGGTACCGTCCATCCGGTCCTTCTTCAATGTGGGGGCCCTCCCTACGTCCTCTCTGCGACCGGCGAAGGTCCTCCTCACCCCAGCAACTCGAGGAGTGAAGGTCAGCCTCGCTCCGCCCGCATCAACCATGGGGGTCCTCCCCATGATCCTGCCGATTCCAATAGAGGCTCTGCCTACATGGGTTTTTTTCGTGGAGGTCCTCCCTATGTACCCTTTGACATTTTCCCTGGTGTCCCTCGCACCTCGACTATCTCGAGTGGGGGCCCTCTCTGCCATGGCGCCAGTGCCACCCCGAGACTGCCTGATAGGGATCAACCCTGTCCCGAAGAGCCACCCCGGGGCAGGAGAGCAGGCCGTCGCCACTACAAGAAGAGTCCTGGGAAAGCCCGGGTGGAGATCAAACCTACCCGCTTCTTCGACTCTGAAGCAGAGTCCGAATCAGCGATGGAACCTTCTCCCCGCTCCTCCGTACCAAGGACCGGGGCAGGAACCAGACGCGTTAGCCTCATTCTCCCGGAATGTGAGGTCCACCAGATTCCTGTCTCTCTCCGCAGGTACATCCAGGAGGAAGAAATATTGGGAATTTCGCAGGTCTCGACCGCGCGGTCATCGCCATTGTCACCAGAAGCGCCCTCTACCTCTACCAGAGATCACGGAGAGTTGTTTTGGGGGATAGCGTCGGTAGAACGACGACATGACCGGTCACTGGTAGCTGCAACTCCTGTGCCAGAAGCTGTTGCTATCAGCCCCTCATATCACGACATCGTGGCCAGGTCACCTTACTCTTCGGAGGACGACCCGGAATTCGGAGGCCAGTCAGCTCGCTCGCCGTATTCCCCACCGCCGAGTGTGTTATCCCAGAGGTCCGCCTCGGTACCTCTAACGGTCCCTCAGCCGCCCCCGATTGATGAGTGGGGAAACACAGGGCCAAACCCTGAGTCTGAACCCAGGAGTTTCTGGAGTATTCTTGCAGCAGATTACTTCCCGGAGAAGTTCTGGCCGACGGTAGCGCTGAACTTTCGCGTACCAGAGTCTCTTACCCATGAATAAGTGGGGTGCTTTTGTTGAAACCTATGGGAGACACACTTCCGCCTCCGTTACGAGCGGGTGAAATACCCTAAGAGTCGAGAGCACTTCGAAGAAATCGACGAGCAGTGCCGCCTGATCGATTCGGCCGCACTCCTTGTGGCCCAGCGCCCCGAGTTGCTAGGCCGTCAGAGCGCCCTTCAACGAAAATGTGTTCAGAGTTTTAAAGCACTCCACAGGATCGTCAGGGAAGCCACCCCCCATGTTCAAGTCCGTGGTTGGGGACACTATGCCACTCTCCTCTTCGACCCTATCTGACGGCAGCCCGATTCATTATGTGACATCAAGGACATGCCCTCGAGAGGGGTCGCGGTCCACATGGCCAACATTGTGGACAAGGAAGACGAGCTTGAACTCCTTGATGGATACTTCCCCCCCCGTGGGTGTACCACCACTGCTGGACCCATCAGGGAGGGTTACCCGTCAACAGAAAAACCTGCTAGGCCTCCCTGTACCCACCGAGTCGCTGGTACTCGGTTGAAACGCCGGAAAGGGTAAAGAGCACATCGGAACTGTCAAGCACTCCGACCCGTCCGCCTCTGTACAGAAAATAGACAAAGATCCCGAGAAGGACATGTTACGCCAGCAGCTTG
Source organism: Viscum album (assembly GCA_963277665.1). NCBI lineage: Eukaryota > Viridiplantae > Streptophyta > Magnoliopsida > Santalales > Viscaceae > Viscum > Viscum album. The sequence goes on along the minus strand of OY728157.1, from coordinate 1,873,315,925 downwards.
TTGAGAAGAAGAGGCTGGTTGATGAACTCTTGGCTGAGCGCGCTGCAGAGCGGCGGCCCGACTATGGTAATCCCAGGCCGGGGCAGCAGGGGCAGGAACAAGTCCCCCTCGGTGAGATGCCTCCAGGAAACCCTGATCATGCTACTGCCGTAGACAGGGAATAAGCCGGAACGTATGGAAAGAGGGCGCGATACGTTTCGCCAACCCCCCCGAGCAACGGGGAAATCTGAAGAACCCGGCCCGGGTTCCCCCAGTCGTCCCGCAGGTCATCCTGCCAGTTGATCCACGAGCAGCCGAAGCAGTCTACCATGTTGAGGAACCTATAAATGCACTTGTGGTTAGGGATCCCCGTCAAGACAGGGACCCCCACCCGGATGATTTTATCGCGGCACTCACAACCCGCCTTGAAGCGTTGGAAACGCGGCAGGTGGCGGTCCCACCGGATGGCAAGCCGTATCCCACGTTGGTAAATGATATGCCCGCACCTCCGGGTTTTGGGAACCCCACTTTCTCGCCCTTCAACGGGATGGGGGACCCACCGCAGCACTTGGCTCATTTTTCTTCCAGGTGTGGCCCCATGCTGGGGACCCTGAATCAGCAAGAAGCCGCCAAGCTCCGATGTTTTGTACAGACATTGGAAGGTCCGACATTCGTCTGGTACAACCAGCTCCCTATCGGATCGGTGACCGATTGGGAGGACCTCCGCCGACAGTTCCTGTACCAGTTCAGCTCCACCACACAGAAGACCAGCATTGCGGACCTCTTCAAGTGCAAGCAGAGGCCTGATGAGCGAGTCGCAGATTTCATCGCCCGATGGAAGGGACTTACATATTCCCTTGATATGCCACTGAATCAGGAGCAATTACTGACGATGTGTGTGGGGAACATCAAAACAGAGTTGGTACCCTCCCTGATTACCCAGAACTACCCTGGAGGGTTCAGAGATTTCTCAGACAAGGCTCAACGCCTTGAGGAAGCCCTGCAACAGGCTAGTCAGGCACATTTGTTGCCCCCTATGATCCCAGCCAGGAGGATCGCCAGGGATGAACCTGCCGCGGTGGCCCAAATAGAAGCCCCGAGGCAGCTGGAGTTACTACCAGCAGCACCACCCCCGCAACCCCGTAGAGGTCCTCCACCTCAAGCACAGGCTCCTGCCCAGCAGCGACCGCCTCAGAACCGACAGGTTCCCCTGTGCAATGCGCCACCGCCACCTAGGCGAGACAATCAGGCGCCACCTCCTCGGCTGGCCCCTCTGGCCCCTCGTCAGGGCCAGGCCCCCAGGCCCCCCTATCCGGAAAGAAGGCACCAAACTTATTCGTTCAATGAAAATCAGGTCCCTGGCTACTTCCGAAGTGCTCTAGAGCAAGGTATTGTGCGTCTGCCCGAGTGCAGAAGGCCGGCAGAGGCGAATCTCACCGATCACCCCAACTACTGCCCTTATCATCAAATTCTGGGGCACACCCTCAAGCAATGATATGTGTTTAAAGACTGGCTTCAAGACTAGGTCAACAACAACATAGTAAAGTTGAGCCCGGCACCAGCACAAGTGGCGGGTGTCTTTGCAGGATCAGAGATCGGCAGCGACAGTGAAGGCGAGTGGCAGCAGGTTCCCAACTGCGGATCCCGGAAATACGACGACTGGATGCCCATGGTATTATCCGGGCGTGCCTGAAGCAACCAGAACCTTCATAAGAACTATCCGGTGCATCCGCATCGTCTTCACAGTCGACCTCTTCCCAAAAGGGAAAGCAACAGTGAAACAAGAAGAAGCAACGCGCACCGCCAGTGTCGTCTTCATCCCGAACTCTCGGTGACTTTATGCCCCCTGAAATGGGGATTCCTCCTAGAATCTGCCCAGTGGTGGATTACTCCTCGAGCGACAGCCAAGGGTATGCTTCGGTTAACACCGTGGAGCTGGTAAAGCCCTATATGACCCCCGACGAGGGGGAGTGCCAGGCGAACCTCCCCAACGTTTCCAGCCGACGTCAACGTCAGTGGAATCGCAACCACGCCGGTCGTCGAGGTATGTCAGTAGGCACTTTCAGTCAAGCTGTGCACGCTACTGAGACCAGGCAGCAGGCTCAGCACAGAGCTCAGCACGCGCAACCCCATCTAATGCCCTCGGCTCTACCTCCACCGCCGTTCATGCTACTAGATCGGGGAGAGCTACCTCGTTCGTATCACAATCAGTCTTACCCAGCTACAGGCCAGCCTTCGCTATCCAATCCTAGTCCGGCGACTACTCTCCAGGCTTCTACTAGTGGGCAGCAAGATGTGCCCAGTACTAGCCGATCACCGGTTCAACCAGCAGGACCCGCTATGCCTCCAAATGCCGACCGGCCTCCTGTAAGCAGAGGTTCGCATTTGGCACGAAAGTATGACGTCCTAAAGCACCTGGACGGAATTCCGGAGAGGCTTTCTATTCTTGAGGCCCTTAGCCTGTCATCCGAAATGCGAGAGGCACTTTCCGAGGCCTTAAGGAGCCCCCTCCAGTTTGAGATGGAGGTAGCAGCTGCGGAAGTCTTCCATACCGAGACGATTGAAAACGCCGAATGTCAGGCAGTTATCTCGTTCTATGGTGAAGATGAGGACCCTCCTATACAGGGGCACATTCGCCCGCTGTACATCACTGGCCACTTCAATGGCGTGGAAGTCCACCGCTTCCTCATTGACACGGGTTCCAGAATCAATCTAATTCAGACCTAGACGTTGCAAAAGATGGGTCTGTCTGAAGGTGATTTAACTCCCTCTGATCTCAGAATCCAGGGGTACGATGAGACCGAGTAAACCCCAGTCGGCAAGATCCGCCTGAAGACTCAGTTCGGTGGCTTAATTGCTAGCACCGAGTTCATGGTTGTCTCTCAGGACACCGCCTACAATGCATTTATGGGTAGACCATGTCTCCATCTGCACGCAACGGTCCCTTCGTCGTATCAACATTGCCTCAAGTACTCGCTCAACGGTCGAGTAGGCGTGCTCCAAAGAGATGCATCCCCTTTCGCTTCTTGTGAGGCCCGCTATCTAGATGCGGGTTATTACAAAAGTAAGGATAAACAGATCCTAGTAAGTGAGGATGAACCCGCCCCGGTCACAAGTGATCCCTGGGCAAGCATGGATGACTCCTACGTCCTCGCGATCCACCGGTTGGAGGCCACAACCCCCGACATGGGGCAATGTTTTGTTGTTTTGGGTACGCAAGGAAGGAATGTTCCCGTGTCCAAGCGACGACGGAAAATCACCTCGTACTCTACATCAACCAGGCTCAGGTCATCCCGGAACCTCCTACCCCTGTACGGTATCGGGACGTCAAGCTTATGACAACGGCGGTGCGCCATACGTGTCTCTTCTGCTAGGCTGGAATTAACCAACTCAGGCCGACACGTCACCACTGCTTTGATATCATCAAACGGGTCCCCTTAGGCCGAAGGCCAGATGGGATAGGGTCGAATGCCTTCATTGCTATGATCTCAATGGCAAGTGACACTCCTGATATGATGATCACTGCTGCCCGAGCTGGCACCAGCTGCCCCTCAGGCTGTGATAGCCCAGAAGTATCTCCCGTAACGGGAAGTTCCCCCACGGGTGGGGAGGAAGACCTGGAGGATGCTCCCCCTGCCTTTGAAGAAGGCATCTCTACCACGGTTGATGAACTGGTACAGGTGAACCTTGGTAGTGAGGCAGATCTGAGACCCACATTGATCAGTGCAGCCATGTCCCTCGAGGAGCGGCAACAGTACGCAGACTTCCTCAAACAGCACCGTGATGTGTTTTCTTGGAGTTACAATGAGATGCCAGGACTAGATCCCCAGGTATCCATTCACCGTCTGGGCCTCCCGACAAAACATCATGGGTTTAAGAAGCCTCCCAGGAAGATGCACCCTTATCATGGTGCTATGGTTGAGGCTGAAGTTGACAAGCTTATCAAAGACAACTTCATTAAGGAAGTCCAGTACCCCAAGTGGATTTCCAACATTGTGCCAGTCAGGAAGAAGAATGGGAAGATCAGAGTCTGCATCGACTTCCACGATCTCAATCGCTACTGCCCAAAGGATGACTTCCCACTCCCAGTGACGGAGTTATTGATTGACGCCACGACCGAGTTCCAAGATCTCTCTTTTATGGATGGGTATTCCAAGTACAACCAGATCCATATGGACCCCAAAGACGAGGAGTACACTACCTTCAGGGCTCCCCAAGGTACCTTTTGCTACCAGGTTATGCCATTTGGTTTGAAAAATGCAGGTTCCACTTATCAGAGGGCCATGCATCGCATATTTAAGCTGATTCTCGGAACATTGGTGGAATGCTATGTGGATGACCTCGTAGTCAAATCACGTCAGCGCCAGGACCATATCCGAGACCTTGAGAAAGTGTTCGGTTTCCTCCATTCTCGTCACTTAAAGATGAAACCGTTGAAGTGTGCTTTCGGGGTCACCTCTGGGAAGTTTCTGGGCTTTTTTGTCAGATACCGAGGTATCGAGATCGACCCGGAGAAGATCAAGGCCATCAGCCAAATGCCTCCCCCGAGCAACATTTGGGAACTTCGAGGCCTTCAAGGCCACTTAGCCTATATACGCCGATTCATCGCGAATCTGGAAGGCAAGTGTAAGCCCTTTTCCCGGCTCATGAAGAAGGGCGCCGCCTACGAATGGGATGAGGAGTGCTGGACCGCCTTCGAGGAAATCAAGCAGTATCTGCTCCAACCTCCGGTCTTGATGCCACCCGTCTCCGGAAAGCCACTGGTCCTTTATGTGACCACCCTGGAGAGATTCCTCGGTGCGCTGCTCGCCCAGAAGAATAACGAGGGTACTGAGAACAGTCTCTACTATCTCAGCCGCATGCTTCTCGATACGGAGGTCAGATACTCCCCCATCGAAAAGAGCTGCCTTGCGCTCGTCTTCGCCGTGTAGAATTTGCGACATTACCTGCAGCACCATGAGGTGCAATTGGTCTTCCGGGTAGACCCACTGAAGTACATCCTGAACCACCCCATGCTGACTGGCCGACTAGCACGGTGGGCAGTGATTCTCCAGCAGTTTGATATCAGGTTTGTACCTCAGAAGGCCATTAAGGGACAGGCGTTGGCAGAATTTTTAGCTGCCCATCCAACCTCCGCAGATCAATCCCTGGACCTGGATTTTCTTGATGAGACGATCCTCTCAGTCGATCATGCTGTCCCGTGTTGGCAAATGCATTTCGACGACGCCTCCCGGAGCCCCACCGGTAGGAGGCTCAATGATCCCAAGCTCAACAGAGTGGGCCTGGGTATTGTCTTTATTACCCCGGTGCAGACCGTCCTTCCATACTCATTCCTGTTGTCAGAAGGTTGTACGAACAACGAGGCAGAGTACCAGGCTCTCATCACCGGCCTCGAGTTGGCCCTTGAGATTCATGTGCCCCATCTACATGTGAAGTGAGATTCTGAGCTGGTGATCAAACAAGTTAATGGTGACTACGTCGTCAGGAAGCCAGAGCTCGCACCGTTGCTGGATTACACCCTCCGCCTAATTGCCCAGTTCTCTCCTCGACCAGAGGTTACCCATGTCCCACGGTCATAGAACGGCCAAGCAGATGCCCTGGCTGGCTTAGCTGCGTCGCTCGCAGAACCTGAGCAAGATGATTTGATCATACACATGGCACACCGGAGAGTCATTGCCCCCGTCACCCAAGAGGACAATGATGGCCTGCGTGTAGGTCATCTCACCGCCGGACCCTCTACATCTAGAGTCCTAGGTCCGTCAGACGCAGTGGTTGAAGCCACTCCCGACTGGAGGGCACCTTTTGTTGAGTACCTCCAAAATGGTCACCTCCCGGACGACCGGGCCGAGCGCGAGCGAATCCGACGCCGCGCGCTGCAATTTACCCTCCAGAGCGGCCCCAGTCTTGAACAGATCCTCTATAAGCGGAGTTTCGATGGTGTCCTCCTCCGTTGCATCCAAGGAGTAGAGATACCTCAAGTTATGCAAGAGGTTCACGCCGGTTCCTGTGGCGCCCATCAAGCTGGGCCAAAGCTGTCCCATCAGATCCGGAGGTTTGGGTACTTCTGGCCCTCTATGATCCACGATTGTATTGGATATTCCAAGAGATGCCACGCGTGCCAAGTTCACGCCAACTTCCTGCATCGGCCGCCGAAGCCCCTCCACCCCACCAAGTACTCTTGGCCATTTGCAGTATGGGGACTTGATGTAGTGGGACCGTATCCACCGGCCACAGCCCTCCAGTGTAGGTTCATCCTAACTGCTACAGATTTCTTCTCCAAGTGGGCAGAGGCAGTTCTGCTCAAAGAGGTCAAGGCCCGTTCCATCGTTGACTTTGTGAGCTCCAACATTATCCACCGGTTTGGGGTCCCTCACGCCATCCTCACCGATAACGGCACCAACTTCCGAGCGGCTGAACTGAAGAAATTGTACGCCAAGTATGATATCCGGTCGAACCATACCTCCCGCTACTACGCGCAGGAAAATGGACAGATCGAGACATTTAACAAAACCCTCTCTAATATTCTTTAGAAGATGGTTGGTCAGAACAAGAAAAGTTGGTCGGAAAAGCTCCCCAACGCCCCCTGGGATTACCGGACAATGACTCACAACTCTACCTAGGTGACCCCATATTCCCTGGTGTACGGAGCTGAGGCCATCCTGCCCATTGAGATCTAGCTGCCATCATTACGCACTGCAGTTTATGATCATCAGACATCAGATGAGGTAGTTGAGATCTGTCTAGCTGAATTGGAAGCACTGGACGAGAACCGGCTTCGTGCCCTGCACAATCTGAAAAGGCATCAGGATAAGATAGCGAGGGACTTCAACAAGAAGGTTCGTCTCCGCTCTTTTCTACAGGGCGACCTGGTACTGGCCCTTCGAGCGCCAATGATTCCTGGTAGGAAACCGCCTAAATTAGAACCCAAATGGGAAGGGCCTTATATCGTCCATAAGGTTTACCCCAATGGAGCATACTCCTTGGTGACCATGGATGGAGAGCGTATAACCCCTCCCACCAATGCCAAGTTCCTTAATCGATACTTTGCCTAGGGAAAAAGGGTCCTGCACGACCCTAAACAGCGAGATGGTCTCGCACGACCTTAAACTGCATCCCCGTCCTTACTGCAAGACGTTAAACTGCAAGCCAGTTAGGCCTTCCTGACCGAGGCTCAGCCTCAGGCCCCTTGTCCTCCTCGGGCCCCGACCCCCCGTCCTTACTGCAAGATGTTAAACTGCAAGCCAGTCAGGCCTTCCTGACCGAGGCTCAGCCTCAGGACCCTTGGCCTCCTCGGGCCCCAGCCCCCTGTCCTTACTGCAAGACGTTAAACTGCAATCCAGTCAGGCCTTCCTGACCGAGGCTCAGCCTCAGGACCCTTGGCCTCCTTAGGCCCCTGGCCCCCCTTCTTCACCGCGAGACGTTAAACCACAAGTTGGTCAGGTCTCCCTGACCACGGTCTGGCCCGAGGCCCCTTGGTTTTTTCCCCGAATTACCCTCTTGTGGGACTGTATGGTATAGTATGGGATTACGTTCTCATTCATCTCGGATTGCTTGCCGTACCTTACATGTACCCAAATGAGATGCTCCTCGTCCCGCATGACGTTAAACTGCATTTCAAGAACTACGTGTGTCTTGATTCCCATTTTGATGGGATACGTAGGAATGCTCAGACGCCTCGTCTTGAGCCCAGCCCCAAGCTTTTCTCTTCCACTATCCCCTCCTGGGAATAGTTTCCTTGGAGGATCTTTGTGTAGCCAGGGAGTAGGATTTCTTAGCTCCACTCATACAACCCCGCTCACACAAGGATTTTAAGGGACGCACCATATGCCCACTCCCGTTCTTCTATTCCCCCCACGTCCTCACCGCATGATGCTAAACTGTATGGCCTTCAAGAACTACGAATGCCTTGATTCCCATCCTAACGGGATACGTAGGAACGCTCGGGCATTTCATCCATTGGCCCAGCCCAAAAGCCAAAATCTCCCCCTCGGGTCAAGACATGGCAGGGTGCACACTTTTTCCCCAACTCACATCGAGCAAGTCTTGACCCGGCTGCACATCCCCCCTGGAGATGTTTACTTCTTTCATGGATGGATACAGCTATGCTTCACCCACTCTTTGACTAGGATTCCATCATTTTTTCCACACCCGGAGGGACCCCTAAGAATGGTCTGGATACTACGCCCAAGGGATCTCCTACCGATACGGGCCAACGCCCTCGAGGGTTTTCAAGCAACAAGCCGATACAAGTCCCGCGTTGCGAATTTGGTCAGCGGTCGACGCTCATTTGTTGCTCCCATATCAGGTCACCACAGGAACGTTGTGTTTCAAACATGGTCAATAGTGTCCTGGATCTTCGGGCCCACCCCGAGATGTCCCAGACATCGAGTGTAGTGATTTGTTTTACCCCATCCCAAAGTGACAAACTTCCCCCCGGGTGGTGCTAGAAATCGGGCCCGCGACCCTGATTCCCCATAGGGGTGTACGGTGTGGTGTAGGACTACGTCCTCATTCATGTCGGGATCATGTACCATGCCGTATGCCGTCCTCTTACGAGGCCCAGCCTCAGGCCCCTTGGCCTTCTCGGGTCCCCGGCCCCCGTCCTCATGTAAGACGTTAAACTGAAAACCAGCCAGGCCTTCCTGACTGATGCCTGACCTTAGTCCCCTTGACCTTCTCGGGCCCCCGGCCCAGGTCCCCTCTTACCCAGGGTGTACGGTGTGGTGTAGGACTACGTCCACATTCACGTCGAGATCATGTACCATGCCGTAAGCCCTCCATTTACAAGGCCCAGCCTCAGGTCCCTTGGCCTTCTCGGGTCCCCGACCCTCGTCCTCATTGCAAGACATTAAACCACAAGTAGGTCAAGCCTTCCTGACCAATGCCTAACCATCAGGCCCCTTGGCCTTTCTGGCCCACGGCCCAGGTCCTCTTTTATAGGATTGAATGGTGTGGTGTAGGACTACGTCCTCATTCACATCGGCTTCTTCACCGTACGATACACCTCCCTTGTTTAGGGGTGTATTACTCCCCTCTTCGTCCCGTATGACGTTAAACTACATTTGGAGAACTACGTGTGGCTTGATTCCCATCCTCATGGGATACTTAGGACCACATGAACGTCTAGGATTCGGGTCCAACCTCATCCCTCGGGAATTTTTGTCCCATCTTGGCCCCTTGGCCTACCCTTCCTCCATGAGGGGATTATATGGTGTGGTGTGGGATTATGTCCTCATTCACGTCGGTCTTGTAATGACCACGCCACGTACCTCTCCCTACTGAGCTGTCTCGTCGACCCCTTTTCGGCGGTTCACCAATGTGCCTAAGAGTACTCTGGTTTATTACCTGGAATGCTAAGCTTTACTCGGACACGTCCTCACCCACTTTCCAGGATTTGTGTATCCCTACATCAGGGCTTTCATCATCTTTCACACCCGGAGGGACCCCCAAGAACGACCTGGATACTAAGCCCAAGGGCTCTCCTACCGTTACGGGCCAATGCCCCCGAGGGTTTCAGACAACAAATCGATAAAATACCACGTTGCGAATATCGTCAGCGGTCGATGCTCGTTTGTTGTTCCCACCTCAGGCTAACGCGATATGGACGATGCGTTTCCACCATGGTTAACAGTGTTCCTCTATCGCCACGCCAACCCATTAGGCCCAAAATGTCGGGTGCATAATTCACACCCTTCATCACTTCACCGTGTCCAAGTAGAGTCTCGGAACCCTTGGTACTTTTCCTCCGTGCACGTCTGCGCGTTGGGGGAACAAGCCGTGTCGAAAGTGTCCTTCAGGGCTCTCTACCAACTCCCGTTTGACTTGCCCCAAGTATTGCGATAAGGATTCCCCCCTTGTTTCCCACACCGAGTTTAACTCACATGGGCTTAGGGATCGGGTTGACATCTGTGCTTACTCGGGAAGTTGTCACCATCCACGGTCCGAGCTCTAAGACCATAAACTAAGATTCTCATCTGGAACTACGTTCAGCGTGATTCCCATCTTAATGGGATACGTAGGAATTCCCAGACCCCTTGTCTTTGGGTCCAGCTTGAGTTTAGCTAATCCACCTCTCTGGTCCTGCCTTCAGGACCCTGACTATGGGACTGCGTGGCATAGTGTGGGATTATGTCCTCATTCACGTCGGGTTTTCAATAGTTGCACCACACACACCCCCGTTCTGAGAGTTAGCCCTCCTATTACTTGTCCCGCATGACATTAAAAGACACCCTTCAAGAACTACGTGTGGCTTGATTCCCATCTTCATGGGATACGTAGGACCACCTGAATGTCTAGGCTTCGGGTCCATCCCCACCTCTTAGAGATCTTCTGAACTCCCGGTCACCTAGGCCATTTGGTCTATCCCTCTCCAGGAGGGGGATATGTAGGTATGATACAAGGCTTTGGGCACCATGCCCCTTTCTTCCGAGAATCCACCATCTCTTGGTTACCCTCAAGTTGAGTCCCTCGACTCCATACAGCTACCAACCCATGTGTTAAGAGTACCCTGGTCTAAGACCAAGAGTGTCAGATTCAACTTGATCAAGTTCCTTCCACTTGTCAAGCTTCGTGTTCCCCTCCATTCGGGCTTCCATTACATTTCACACCCGGAGGGACCCCCAATAACGGTCTGGATACTACGCCCAAGGGCTATCCTACTGTTACGGGCTAACGCCCCTGAGGGTTTTGGACAACAAATCGATAAAATCCCGCACTGCGAATACGGTCAGCGGTCGATGCTCATTTGTTTGTCCCCATTTCAGGCTAACGCGACAGGATGCTGTGTTGCGAACATGGTCAGCAGTAATCCTCTGTCGTCATGCCAGTCCCTTCAGTCCTCGAATGTTGGTTGCATGATTAACATCATTTTTCACCCCATCATGTCCAGGTGGAATCTCGACGCTTTTGGAGCTATCCCTCAGTGCACCTTTGCATGCCAGAGGGACAAAGCTGCAATACGGTGTCCTTCGGGGTTCCCATGGTCCGATCTCTAAGACCATATACTAAGATCCATTCAGAACTACGTATGGCTTGATTCTCATCCTTATGAGATACGTAGGAGCGTCCGGGCACTTCCCTGCGGGCCCAGCCTAACTTGTGTGTTCGGTCCCTTGACTCGAGCACTTCCCCAGAGAATGCATGATAAGTAGGGATTAGGTCCTCATTCACGCCGGGTCTTGTAATCACCTTGCCATTTATCCCCTGCTCCCCTTACCCATCCATGTTCAGAATTCTATGACCCTAAACTAATATCTCCCCATGGGAAAGGAATTTTCTCCCCCTATCTAATACGTCTCGTTGTCGTATTCAGATGTGTTTCGACAAAGAGTCTGAAGTGTGGGATTTTCATGGGGACATTCCCCTCGTCCCATGACCAAGCTTCATGAGCTCACTATTTGGATCCTCATCCTCCTCCACATCCAAAAGGACCCTCAGACAACATGGATACTAGGCTTAAGGGCTCTCCATGAATGTTGGACCTAAGGGCCCTCCAATCGTTTCGGGCCAACGTCCCTACGGATATTTGACAACATTTGTGACACGGTCCCATGTTTCGAACATGGTCAACGGTCAACCCTCATTTGTCTGTCCCCACCTAGGCTAACGCAACAGGATGTTGTGTTGCGAACATGGTCAACAGTTATCCTCCATCGTCACGCCGCCATCATCGTGATCTGAATCTCGAGCGCCATGATTCACACATTTCCACTTCCTCATGTTCAAGTGGAATTCCATCATACTCGGCTCTTTCTCTTCGCGCATCTAGGTGTGCTAAATGATCGTGTTAGTGTTATTGGGCCGGTATTCACCGAGCGTCCCTTTTCCCTAACCTGCCCCTTTTTGTGTCGGGAAATTCCCACCACTACTGTTTGTTTCCCACACCGAGCACGACTCACGTGGTCTTAGTAGTTTTGACAGGATGTGTACCAACACGACGAAGCTTCTCATCGTCCCGCATGATGTTAAACTGCGCTTCCAGAACTACGTATGGATTGATTCCCATCCTCATGGGGTACGTAGGAATGCCCGGCCACTCTGCTTCGGGCCCTCGACCTGAAGAGTTTTCTCCGGGGATACGTGGTGTGATTTGGACTCCAAGTCCTCATTCACGTCGGTTTCATATCTACCGCACCACACGCTGCCTGGGATCTTCCCTTTTATTCCGCATCCTATCGTATGACGTTAAACTACAAGAGTCCATGTGTCCTCAATGCATGACACTAAACTGCGGTTCTACCCCAAACAAGTTCAGGACGCCCCAAGATCCCATTGGGAAGCGACAGATCCCCTCGCCAGAGAGGCCCTGTCTGAAAGAAGGAATGATCCATGATCAAACCAATATGCCCATCTGGCGTACTCCCACCACGGTGGTGTAATTACATAAGTGTTGTATTCTGTTCAGACAAACCATCACTCCATATTCCATGCTTTGCGTGCCCCTTATTCGGACCCTCGTCCTCTTTCATGTATAAAAGAAACCCCTAATGGCCTGGTCTCATGCCGCATCGGCTCACCTACCGTCCTGGGCCAACATTCCGGAAGACGGGTCATGTCTGGAAGGACCCCCTAACAGTATGGATGTCTGACCTATGGTCCGCCAACTGTCCTGGGCCAACATCCCGAAGGATTGATCGACAACATTTGTGACATGGTCCCGTGTTTCGAACATGGTCAACAGTCGACCCTCATTTGTTGTCCCCATTACAGGCTAACGCAGTAAGGATACCGCTTCTCCTCCAAGGTTAACGATTGTCCCTTATTGTCACGCCATCCCCACAGTGTTCCGAATCGTGGGTATCGTGATTCACACTTCCCATTTTCATCTGTTTGGACCGATTTCAGCGCCCCTGGCGTTGTCCCGTTCGTGCATAAGAGCACACGAAAGAAATGGTAATTCGGCTATCCGGGAAGTTCCTCCTCTGATCAAGCCTCCCCCATCTTTCGGGAATCTGGACTGGTAATCCGAATCCTGGAGCATGATCCCCCCTCCTATGTTAGGTGGGATGAGAGGGAAACTATCTCCTGTTTCTCACATCGGGCTCGACCCACGTGGGCTTGGGGAATTGTTGCCGAACGTCCCGCAAACATTGTAGGGATGTAACAAACAGTGGAAATCGTGCGCACTACGGCATTCAAAACAAAGAAAGGAAAGAAATTGAAGCACGAAAGTACCAATAAATGGTTTTTGGGTTTGTTACAATACCCGGGGGTTAACTTCCCCCATGGACAGGTTGACCCCGTCAAAAGAGCGTTGCAGCTCCGCCACCCGTTGGCTCATGACATCCAAGGCTTGCTGCCACTTTCTTAGCTCCCGCTCCTCCTCAGCAGCGGCGGGGCGCAGTTCATCAGTCCTGGATTTGGCCCTCTCTACATCAGCTTGAATGGCATCCATATTTACAGAGGCCTGCCTTATATGCTCTTCTGCCTCTGCCAGCTCGGCCTTCAACCGTGAGACCAGCTTAGATTGTGCATCAAGAGAGGCTGAAATCTCGTCTGCCCGGGTCTGCATCTGTTGGACCTCACCTTCAACCTCCTGGAGCTTCTTGATGCTGGACGCCTTCCTCCGCTGCCAGCCCACGCTGAGCCCATGATCATGATCCCGGATCTTCTCAACCATAAGATCTTGGATGAGCGCGTGAGGACATTGAGCATCTACTCCCCCAGCACACAGTTCACACAACCACGAGCAGAGTCTATCCATTTAAGCTAGCCATTGCGCTTGGGGGGTGTCCTTTATAAAGCGTGTGATCAACTTCCATGACCGGCAGCGGGCTATGCTACTGTCTTCCTCATCGGAGGCCGTTTCGTCCCAGTCTGCGCGATTGGCAGGCTCATACGCGGGATACACCCATAGGAAATCCTCGGCAGGATCAACATCTGGTGTTGAATCCGGTACGACACCTGGCGCCGAAGCAGGTGTGACAAGACTGGGACCGACCGGTTGATCCTCTTCCTCGGAGTCCACCTCAATGACTTCAGGTGCGACCCTGCTGGTGGTACCGCCAGTGATGGTGTGCGTCGAAGCTTGAGGAGATAGGGGGACTATCGCCACCATCACCGGCATGCCCCTGGGAGGGACGCCACTGGACATCCCAACCAGTCTTGCCGCAACGGCCCACACCAGTCGGAGAACTGCACGACAGAGAGGGACATAAACGTTAGTTGGAAGACATGGTCTACATATGACAACAGAGGAACCAGTAGAGGAGAGTTACAGAGATCAACCTTCTAGCGCTGCTCTTGAGCCGGTACTGACGGGACCCCGATGCGAGGCCCTCTGTATACTGTTGGAAGGTCTGGAGATTCCGGGAGAGCCTCCCCGGGTGCTCTGGTCCCACCAGACGCGGAACTGGATGCAGCCGTAGGCACGGGTTTTGAAGGTCCCGCACCGTCACCCGCCGAGGGGCGGGAACGAGGCCTACGAACACGTTCCTCCTGTATGGATCAAAAATTGGTGAGAAGTTCATAGCGACCCAAGGACGGATTATAGGGAAAGAAGTTCAGAATGCTACCTCGAGAGCCTCTGCAAATTCGTCGGAATTTGAGCCTCGGTCTCTGACCTCTCCCTCCTCCAATGGGCTCCCTCCTCCAGCCTCGTCCTCCCGAGAGGAGTCCTCTGATTCTTCCGGCAGGGGGAAGCGCTCCCTCAGATCAGCAGCCGATAACTGTGGGGGGACCGTTTGATTCAACAGTACCCTCACCCGGTCTGTCATGGGGTAAGGGACACCACTAGAGTGGATGTAATCCTCCAGCTCGTCCAGGTACTGTTCTGCCTCCGTCGGAGATGCCATGAATCCAGCCCGAACTGGACCTATGCCCGGTAATTCCATCCCGAGGTGATTCAGGTGGGCCCATATCTCGGGTGGGCTGAGGAATTGCCGGTTGACATCCCAAATGTCCCAAGCTTCCGGGAAGATGGCATCCTCTACCATGTCGATATGACGCTGTCGCTTCCCCGAAGCCTGAGTGGATATCCTGCGAAATCCCCTCGGTGGCCACCCCTCCGGATGGCCCTGCTCTTCCGGAATCACCGGATCCACCACTGCTGCCATACCCTCAGCCGGTGTGGGTCTCGCCGCCATGACAGCCCCGCCACCGCGAGTGTCCCTAGCTGCCCTCTGACCCTGACCTTGAGATAGGGGAGGCCCACCATCACCAACCCGAATAGTTGGTAGCTTCAGCATCTCCCCTGGGTAAGCAGCCTCCCAACTGATGGCATACTCCCTCACCAACCCAAAAGCGGTGGTGGATGGAGGCAATGCAATCCGCATCTTCCCATCTTCTCGTGTGAAAATGAGCCACAACTGCCTCATCATACACGAGTGCTCCTCGTGATGCACCTCCCAGTAGACCTGCGGGGTCAGCCGCTAGAGGAACCAGAACTGCCTCGCAAACCGATGCGGGGTGTACGGTTTGCAGATTGGCTCACGATCTATTCGTGCCACCAAAACTCCATCTCGGAAGGCCAGGAGGTAAGCCCGATGTTCTTCCGTTCCTCGCCTGTCATCAGTAAGTGTCCCCGTCGGCAATGGGGAGGGGTGTAAATTAAACTCATCCGCTCTCCACACCCGATTCAGCACCATTGAAGCAGCCAGTTTAAACGGGAAGCTCCCGACCGCGTTCAGGATGGAGGGGCAGAAGTTCGATCCTGGCGGCGAAATGGGGTTTGGATACTTGTAAATCCCCCTGATATGCGCTGCGATCCACCCATACAGGAGGTGGAAGGGCCTGCATATCCTTGGCGGCTTCTTTCCCTCGCTAATATGCCGCAACATTCTGTACAGTTTGGTGAGCATCGGGATCCCCAGATTGATCCGCTGCCCCATGGCCAACATCGACGCCATAATAAACGAGCTGGGCCATACCCCCATGCTTGTATCCATCACCGGTAGGATCCAACCACAGATGAGAGCCGCGATGAACGCCGCCAGCCTGACTATCGGCTGTTGTTCAGTGCTGACACTGAAACCCCAAGTCTTCCATTGGCTGTCCTCCAAGACCCACCAATACGAGTGCCCCTTGCCCCACTGGTTCTCCCTTGGACAAGTTTGAGGCCTCATAGGGAACTCTCGGTTCTCTGGGAAATTCAGGAAGCATTTGAACCATCTCCTAAAGTGGACATCCCTTACTGCCTCCTTGTCCTCTCCAAGGACAAGTGCCATCAGCGCTGACGCCAGTTGCGGCATTTTCTCCGTATCCTCCCACGTGCTGATGACGGGGAGGAACTCGTCATACATGGACCGCAATATCGGGACCCCAGAAATTTGGTGGACATCCCACAGGCTGATTCCCACCTCCCCGTGATGCAGGTGAAAGGTATTGGTCCTAGAAGACCATCTGCTCCGTAGTTACGACATCAGTTGCTTGGGTTGGTAAATGTGGAATTGGGAGGCCCATGCCGCCTCATACAACCCCACTCTCCTCAGCTCGGCCCCGAACTCCTCGCATGATTCGCCTACCCAGTAGGCCCAGGCCCAGTCGTCAGTAAAATTGCCACCCTGGCGCAAGTCCCACTCATCGGACCATCCCTTCTTCGAATCCTACAAAGCCGCCTTCAACATGGTACGATAGAGAGGAGGTGACGTCTCCAGTTGCAGTGGCTTCCCGTCAATATAGTTCACATGGTTGTAGAGGCAGTCAGCGGTGACGGGTGTGAAGTTCTCTTGTGCGTGACCATCGGCCGCCCTGAACCATTGGTGCTGGCATGGTATGCTCCTGAACCAGCAAGCTGGTTCATCCCTACTCGCCTCGGGTATGAAGACGTCATCCCTCAGCCCGAAGCCGTACAATGGAAGTTTCTTGCACTACGGGTAATCCTTTTGACCCTCCGATAGCAGATCTGTCAAATAATTATGGTCCGAGTGGCTTCAGACCATCTCCCCCAGGCCTGGACAGTTGGCCATCTCATCCCGACGAGCAGCATCTGCAAGCACCCCCACTACAGCCTCTTGATGGGCCATCTCGATTCCGGCCCTCAGAAAAGAATTTTTTCAGCTGGATCGCGAAGCTCGACCGCGAAGATGAATAGTGAAGCCAGATCGTGAAGATCGGTTGTGAGATAAAGCCACGAAGTCTGGCCAAGGCCGACAACTAGAGGTTCGCTTGGCGCGGACGCGGAGTCGGAGACCCGAGGTTCGCTGTGAAGCTCGATTCGCGGATGGCTGTCGCAGAGTACGCGGAGCTTCGCGAAGTCGAGAGCACAAAAAGACAAGGAAGTCAGGTGAAGAAAAAAGAAGTCGACCCCCTATTTATAGGCGGCGACCCCGGAGCATCGCGGCACACCTCACCCGCGCGTTCGGATCTGTGGCCCCTGTCAGCACCGCGGGCCCCCTTCGCGTAGCTGCATCGCAAACCACCGACAATTTTGGAGATTTTCCCTCAGACTTCGACCCTTCACCCTCTGCGGCTCCAAGTCTGAGGGGGGGAATTTGTTGGCGCCAAAATATTGCACGAAAGGGATGGACGAAAAAGAAGGCTGGCACGCTGCCTCGTGAAGCACCAATGCAAAGCACAGCCATGAAGCACTGCCGCGAAGCACCACTGGCAGCGCGGTCTCGCGAAGCTCCAGAGGCGGTAACTCTTCGCGAATGCATTTGACGTTCGCGAGCCCACCACGAAGCTCCAGAGGCAGTAACTCTTCACGAACGAATTTGACGTTCACAAGCGCGCCGCGAAGCACCTGAGGCGGCGCGCAAGTTCCGATTCGCGGCGCCCCTTCCCTATAAATACTGGACTCCCCCTGAGTACCGAAGACAGACAATCCGACCTTTTGGCTTCTCCTCTCCCGAATCACGAAGTACTCTTTTCTCCGGGAATCATGAGCTCCGCGAGGTACTTCTACTTGGTGTGACGCCTCTGCTTTGTCTCGTTTTGAGCCCCTCTTCCGAGAGGGGTGCCCTTCGTGAAGCTCAAGGGCATTCGCGAAGGAAGGGGATTCCCAAGGGAACCTGGGCAGCCGTGGAGCACTTATGCTTTGCGAAACACCCAACCCATACTAGGGATCCCTATGCTAAGGCAGGATCGCTACACATCGCGAAGCACACTGCTTTGTAGGACCCTGCTTCGCGAGGCACCTCTTCTTCACGAGGCAGTGCTCCGTGAACACTGTTCCACTTCGCGAAGCACCTTCTACTCACACCTATACCCTATGCTAAGGCCAAGGCACTCCACTTCGTGAAGCACACTCCTTTGCTTAGCGATTCCTCTTCCCGTGCGACCCTCCAGGTTTGCACGATGTGATTTCAAAGTCCCATGGACAACACCACCTGTGGCGTTGCTTTGCCTAATGCTTCTTCGCATAGGCACGCTAACGGCTATTGCTTCTTCGCATAGCCATGATAACGTGGACCCTTCGATGGTTCGTTCCACAACCCCCCTTGATCATGGCCTTACTGGTACCTTCCCTTCCCCAAGGACCAGAGGGTACCGGTCATGTAAGTCCTAGGGGTGTGGAGTGAACCCACCTCGTCCGAGCTGCAGGACGTTAAACTGCCAAGCACCATGTCCTCAACACATGACGTTAAAACATGACCCCTGCGCTTTGTCGCACTATGGGCCTCCATCCTGGAGTAAGTACCAGCACCATGGGCCGCCTAACGTGTAAGCCCCTCTTCGCTTCTCACGGACGCATCCTTCGCGACGTGATCGTCAGGTCCTTGCAACCTCTTGTTTCTCACACCGAGCATGACTCACGTGGGCTTAGAGTGAGCACCGAACCTGACCTCCACTCCTAGCGAACTACGAGGTCTTTGATCCATGTCAAGGCATGGTACGTAGGAAGCCTCCATGAGGTTCAATCCACATTGCTCGGTCGTTCATTCACGTCGAGTTTCGCCCTCGTCCAGCATGACGTTAAACTGTATGCCCCCTTGTCCCGCATGACATTAAACTGCACACCCATTTGAACTAGGAGGTATTTGATCCATGTCAAGGCATGGTACGTAGGAAGCCTCCCTGAGGTTCAAGCCTACCCGTCATTTCTTCACGTCGGGTCCCGCCTTCGTCCAACATGACTTTAAACTGCATTCCGGTCCGACGACAAGCCGTTGTGACTCATCCACTCTGAACTACGAGGACTTTGATCCATGTCAAGGCATGGTACGTAGGAAGCCTTCCAAAGGTTCAAGCCCACCACTCATAGGACCAAGGTCCACCTTTACGTCGGTTCACCGACAAAGCCCCCATATGAACTACGAGGTCTTTGATCCATGTCAAGGCATGGTACGTTGGAAGCATCCCTGAGGTTAAAGCCCAACAATCATTGGCCCAGACCATCTCCTTGTCGGTGTGCCAATCCCCTATTCCCCAATCCGAACTACGAGGACTTTGATCCATGTCAAGGCATGGTACGTAGGAATCCTCCCTGAGGTTCAAGCCCATATCCCATTGGAACAAGGTCCCTTATTTACGTCGGTTCACCGACACCCACCGCCCATCGTTTATTCACGTCAGGGTTCACCCCCGTCATGCATGACGTTAAATTGTATTCCCCAATCCGAACTACGAGGACTTTGATCCATGTCAAGGCATGGTACGTAGGAAACCTTCCCAAGGTTCAAGCCCGCCACTAGTGGACCCACGGGTCTACTTTCACGTCAGTTCACCGATGAAACTCTTTGAACTACGAAGTCTTTGATCCATGTCAAGGCATGGTACGTAGGAAGCCTCCCTGAGGTTCAAGCCTACCCGTCATTTCTTCACCTCAGGTCCCGCCTTCGTCCAACATGACTTTAAACTGCATTCCGGTCTGATGGCAAGCCGTTGTGACTCATCCACTCCGAACTACGAGAAATTTGATCCATGTCAAGGCATGGTACATAGGAATACTTCCAAAGGTTCAAGCCCACCACTCATAGGACCAAGGTCCACCTTTACGTCGGTTCGCCGACAAAGCCCCCATATGAACTACGAGGTCTTTGATCCATGTCAAGGCATGGTACGTAGGAAGCCTTCCTGAGGTTCAAGTCCACCCACCATTCGGTCGTTCCGACCTCATTCACGTCGGGTTCACCATTTCTGTTTCCTCCGCGGATGGACGGGTGCGCGTGCCCTGACGAAAGCGTCGGAAACAATAGTCTATTTTCAAAGAACAGGATTTTGAAAATATTTTTTTTGAATTTTTAGTTTTTAAAAGTGATTTTCAAAGTGGAAAGGTTTTTTTTCTCAAAAATTCTTTAAAGATATTTTAACAGATTTTTTATTCATAAAAAACAATAACCCTTGGTTATTATCATTATCTAATGGGGATATGATCTAAGGATACTATCCTTATTATTTCTCTCTATAGTTTATTATTATGTTAACAAGTTGTTTATAAACCAAACTTCTTTTTAATGGGTCATTCAATGTTGAAAAGATGAAATGTTTATGAAACCAATTTATTTTCCATAAGTTTTGAAATAATGAAATGATTATTAAACTAATTTACTATTCATGTGTTCTGAAATGATGAAGGTTTTATGATCTTGTTTCACACATATATATGATTTTCAATATGTGATGGATGGGAATTGAATTATATAGTCCTCCAATCCAATGGGTAATGATTAATATTATATAAGCTCAAAGGGTACATGAGAGGTTATAGAAATCCCAAAAGAGAGTACATGGGAGGTTATACCAAGACCAAAATTGGGTACATAGGAGTTTATCAAAATCTATAAGAAGTTAAAAAGGTGGTTAGCCCAAGCCTAACATATTATGTATTTCTTGGTGGGTTTCCTTGAAATAATATTTTATATTCTTATGTGTATATAGAAAAACTATGTCTTATGACAATGTGAAGTTCTCATAGATCACGTTCTTTGATTACATTATGATTCATTTATCATGAACTTCCATGATTTATTCCATGACTCATGTTTATGATATATGATATACAGGGTAT
Organism: Viscum album; assembly: GCA_963277665.1. Lineage (NCBI taxonomy): Eukaryota > Viridiplantae > Streptophyta > Magnoliopsida > Santalales > Viscaceae > Viscum > Viscum album. The sequence goes on along the minus strand of OY728157.1, from coordinate 1,873,295,059 downwards.
GGTTTTAAAATGTTATTCTCATGTTCTTATAACCTTATTCTCATGTTATGTTGATATATCCCTTATATAATCTTACTGATCATATCAAATCACCCTTTATTATGTTTCATTTCCCTAGGTTATGAAGAATAGTATTGTGTATGATATGTATAATAAGGGTTCTAGTTCTGAAGAACTTAGCGGGATATGAAAAAGCTCACTTATTAATCAGTTTTTTATGTGTCCAAGTTTCCAAAGATACTATACCTATACAATTATAGCATTGATAATTATGTTATTTAATGAATATTCATCTACTAATATGTAATATCTATTTATGAAAATTGTTGGTCACTATAAAGGCACTATTGGAAGGAAGCAATGTATGTTATGGTTTAGAATTAAAATATGTATTTGTTAAGTCTTGGAGAGAAGATGATGCCAATTATATAATGGAAGGAAACCAATTATATGTCACTTTGGAGGTTTTGAAAGAAATTTTTTTATTAATAACAAAGAAGTAAATCAAGGAAAATAGGGTCATAAAATAAATAAAGGAACATTTTTTGGTTATTAAACCAAGAGTACATCTAACAAATGATTTATTATGTTTTTTTTGGTTTTATGATGTAATAGTGATTTAAAATTAGGATGTAAATCTTTTATAAATCCATGAAGAAGAAGATGATCATGAATTAATCCTTTTATAACTTCAATGTATATCACATGGGGAATATTTTAAGATTGAATCAAAATATAATGATAAAGTTGAGATGAATAATTTACCAACTCAAAGTCAATGAAAAAGGGATGTGGTTGATTAATCCAATATATTAGGTGACAAAACAATACCAATTAAAACATGAAACAATGATAAATATCAAGAAAATATATATTTTTTTGAAAATAGAACCTATATATTTAAAAAAATAATGAAGGTTGAATAATACATTAAATTCATTAGTTTAAATCTTCATGAAATTGAGAAGAACACGACATAGGATCCTGTTAGAAGGATAAATGATCACAATTTCACTAGAATAATATGTTTTTCTAACAAAAAACATAACAAGAATGGAAATTTAATTTAGAAAAAGGTATGAGTTGTTTTAAAGGGATATGGCCAAATTGAGGGAATTCATATAGATGATAAATTATTACCACTGGAAATACTTAAATAAATATGAATATTCTTAGTGATGGAAACATAAAATATGTTTAATATTAATGTGTTAGAACCTTATAGAAGGGATAATATCATAATTTAGAAAATTTTAAAACACCTAGGAGGTATAACAATGGTTTGCCTTAGGGATCATTCTGATGAGTTATATTGGTGTCAATCATAGTCTTCTCATTATTATATTTTTCTTTTTTATAAAATATTCATTATTTATTATTTTTGTAAGTATATTTTAAGTGAGGTAAAATCAAAATTTTATGATGAATTAAATAAATAAATAAAATTAAAAATAATGGTGGAGATACAGTAGATAAAATTCCATGGAGTGAATATAATAAGTAGGAAAAACTCTAGTCCTAAAGAATAACATCAAAAAGTAGATTTATCCTTATTCTTTAATTGATTTTTCTTTTTAGTAATCTAATTAAATCAAGTAATAAATGTCTCACATCACTCAAATTACTTCATCAAATTAAATACCAACCTCTCATAACTGGAATGTCATCTAACTTGAAGTAGTATTTATCTACAAGTGTAGTAGTTATTTCTCAATTTCTTGATGAAATTACATAATACCTATCCATTTTGAAATTCACTATATTGATCAAAAATCATACAAATCCATTTTTTACTATTTTATGAATAAACCACTTTGTGGTTTTGTGGGAACCTTATAAACACAACTTCATAGAATGATAAAAACCAACCCCATTACAAAATAACCATACAAATTATAAAAAAAGAATTCAAAGGAAAACATAGATAAAAAGGGGGTCAACCTGATGCCTCAATCTCCCCCACATCCATCACTTGAAAAATAAAATGTGCCACAACACCAAACATATTCAAAATTAAAATTGAAAATTCAAACCAAGAATTTTCTCACCACCTCGGGACACATAAGTGCCAATAAAATTCCATGTAATCATAAAAAACAAGACAACAATAGGTGAAAATTAAAAATTAAAAATATGGAATCGAAGCATGCATCGAGCCCAATTCCTCAACCAATGAGTCTGGTCTTCAAACTGTTCCCCGAGATGCAGAGCACCCCATCACAACACAAAATCACCAGAAAGAACACCAATAAAACTGAAGAAACCCAAAACATACTCCCCATAATCAATCAGATCCAAAACATGAAGCAAATTCATAAATCAAATAGAACATAGTATGATCCAAAAAAGTAGCTAAAAAAATCTCCACAATTAAAATATAAAAATAATCAACAATAGGGACCCAAAGAAGAATAATCCTACACTGGATGTGCCTCTTGGAAACCATGGGATGATCAAACAACACATCCCAAAACCACCTTAGAGTCCAATACACCAGACCGACCAGGAAGGTAGTGATGGACCAGGCCATCAGAGTAGTGTTGGGCGATGAAGGCCTCGACAGAGGATCACACAAACACAAGAACATTTTCCCCAACTTCGAGGACCCATGGAAATCGAACAATGATAGAAGACCCAATGACACCAAACTAAATTGGAAGTAGAATAACAAAGCCTATAGTAATCATTTCCTCCTAGGAAATTGATGATGCCTTAACTATTACATCCTAAACCATCCTGGAAGCCATCTCTCTAGACTTGAAAGAGGTTGAAACATAGATCTAGATGGAAAGAGCATAGGAAGAGTCACCTACATCTCAAAGGAATGATGAGACCACAAAGAGAAATAGAGACCGAAGGAAGACCTATGAAGAACCAAAAACTAGAGGAAGAAAACCAAACCCAAATACCAGGGAAAATATCCAATGAGAGAGAACCATGAAAAGAGGGTGGTGAGATCCAAGGGATATTATAAGAAGGAAGGAGGAAAATAGGTGGGGGGGGGGGGACCACCAGAGAACACATGCCTCCCCTGACCAAATCACCATTATGAGAACCCTAAAGGGAGAGGAAGAGGATTTATGCTTCTCATAGGCTCTCAGAAAAATGATATTACCAAAATTGTAAGATCCTTTGATCCTATTGACCCAAACTAAAAATGATGGTAAGTGAAGAAATTAGATGAATAAGAAGTAATAAATTAGTGGGGAGTCAAATATTATCACCTCATTATTTTAACCATCCACTGAATACTCAAAATAAGATTGATACAAAAAATTAATTTTATATTTAAATAAAATATGCATTTACTAGATTCCATCTCTTAACTAAAAAAACTATATAGTCCTCTATTAAGGTATATGAGAGATCAAAACCACAAGAAGAGAATAATTTATTTATGAATAGAGGAGGAAAAAACAACACATAAAGAAAGAAATGGAATTACAACATAAGAGGAGTGGAATTAAATACCACACTTTAAAGAATATGAAACATCAATATAATCATATAAAAAAAGGACAGGGGTGATGAAGAAGAAAAAACAACGCTAGTTGAAAATTCATATCACAAAGTATAAATATAATAATATCAGTAAAAATATTTTTAAAATAATGGAATTAGTGATAAGTTAGTATATAATTAAGGATCTATCATGTAGATGAAATAATTCAATATGAAATAGTCTCATGTTCTAGGAAAGTTATTTGATGGATAGTAAAATAGTAGTAGGAGTAAAGCATTTCCCTGAAGGGGGAAAGGGGGTCATTTTATTTTGGAGCTTCTAGAATTTTAGAGAGGTAGAGAAATTTGATTAAGTATCCGGTACATAATTGTAGCTAGAGGTTTCCATGTATTCTATCATTTTTTGAACATGTGGGACTTGTTGGTCAGGTTATTTGTTAGGTTTAATGGAAATAAGGTTTTTGAGGAACAATATAAGGTATGGTAGGGGCTGGTTTTAATTCTAAGTGGGACATTGGCTTGGATGTTTTTGGGATTGGATTATGGTATGGACCTGGTTATGGTGGGTTTCAAGTAGGATATGGAAGAAGAGGTACATATAGTTGATATGGGATCAGAGTTTTTTGGATGAGTTGGATCTAGTGTGTTGGTGAGGGGTATTTTATTACTGGGTTAAAAGTCTTAATGTGATAAAAAGAACCTCAAGAATAAATACAAATAAAAATTAAATTTTGAATTATCATGGTTAAATGTGGTTAATGTTTAATGTTATGAAATTTAGGTGTTTTAGAATCTGGTGTGTTTCCTTAAGTGAGAGGGATTATTATAATATTATGATTATCACCTTAGAACATATTTTAAAACTGATTTATGAGAGATGAATTCTTCTTTTTATTTATAAAAAGGATAGTTTAGCTAAGATATGGTTACTAAATTTAGGTGAGTTTGGTTACTTTCTGCTAGTAATTTTCTTTATCTATGGTGATGTCTTTGGATTTTGGGTTGGGTAGCGTTGTTCAAGAAGAAGAGGGTTTTGTAAGTTCTCATTTTGGTTATATTTTGGAGTTGAATTTTGGGGAAACTTTAGGTGTAGCTAAACAGTTAGTATCCTCTTACAAAGTGGTGTGTGGGGATGTGGGATTAAGTTAGGTTGAGGTCATGTATCAGTTAAATTAAAAGAGTGATAATTAAATAATTACTAAAAAAATTTATGGATTTTCTGAGAGTCTATCATGGTAATTATAATTCTATTATGTTAAAATATATAGTATAATGTAGTTACATTATTATATTATGTATTAATTTTGTCCTTTTATATTATTTTGTGAGGTTTTTTCTCATTTTTATTTGGTCGACTGATTTATTTCATGTTGGTTATCATTGATTTCTTGGAAGATTTTTTTTCTTAATTGTTATTGTTTGTCTAATAATATACACATGTGCTATAATAGATCAAGGTTACAACTCGTGTGTCCATTTATAGGTTGAAATATATTAATTTTAACATTTACACATATCCTTGGGCTATCAAAACTATAAATGGACCTACAATCACAATTTTATAAACATGATTCTTAGAACCATGGCTATAGGGAAACCTACTTCCATTGTTAGTGTTAATATATGGTCATAGGTCTCTATGGGTCATCCAATAGCCATATTTTACACAAATTATGGATAAAGTCACACCTAAAACCACAGTTATGGGAAAATTTAGTGGTAGGGGGATACAAGAGTTTCCAAAATTATATAGGAACCACAAAAATTATATGGGAAATTGGAAGGAAATGTCTATTTCTATGGTTTTGCAAAACCATGGAAATAAGCCTCTGTGGAATTTCCTACTACCACATCTTTACAAAACCATAACACTAGGCCTCCATGGAATCCCTTATGACCACAGTCTCTAAAAACCATAGAAATACCCCTCCCTAGAATTTCCTATGGACATGGTTTTACAAAAATATAGAACTAGGCCTCCCCAGAATCTCATATGACTATAGTCTCTAAAAACATTGGCAATAGGCCTCCCTAGAATCACATACGCCCACTGTTTCTAAAAACCATGGTAATAGGCCATCTGTCTAATTATATTTTTTATTTTTTTTAAAAATATTAACAATTATAATTATATATAATTATATGTACATATATGTATATATATAAATATATATAGTAAAACTTAGTGCACTGGTTAAATATTGGAAGTATTTAGGAAGAGGCTACAAGATCAAAAGTTGGCGGTTTAATTTAATTTTTCAAAGGCTACAATCACGATTTAGTAAACTAGAAAAAGGGTTTCATTGGTATATGGTGTGTAGCCTATGGCCATGATCCATGTAAACCATGGACATAGAACACCAAAGGCTATGGTTTTAAAAATTGTGGAAATAGGTTCCATTAGCATATGGTTTTTAGACTATGGACATGGTCCAAGTATTTCATGTCCATAGACCACCTATGGACATGGTATAAAACAATGGTAGTAGTATGGACCCTATTACAATGGTGATAGGGTCCACAATCTATGTAAACTATTTCCTCATTCCATTACACATTTTTTGTCATATTCCCATGGTTTAAAACCATGTAAATAGGATAATTTTCCTGTTGTGTGTGATGGCTTGAAGGGTATGCCTTATTTCGGGCTATGACGACTCTTGGTTATAAAATGTGTCATTGAGGTGACGATGTGGAGATTCAATAAAATTAGGATTATTGTCACAAGTTTAGAGTTAGGATCGACTATTTTCCAACTGGTTATGATGATCTAATGATATTGGGATGATCAACATAGGTTGAGAGTTGGGATTATTTATTGGCCAATAGGTTATAATGATGTGATGATATTGGGATTATTGGAACTAGTAGAGAGATAATATTTCCTATTTCTCCTAATTGTTTTTATAGATATGATGATGTAATGGTATTTCTAAGGAGATCGTTATAGAAATCATAATATGTGATATGATTATTTGAATGATAGTGTTATAATTATGGGCTTACTTTTATTATTATAATTTACTAGGAATATGAATTTACATTACTTACCTTGATTGTATCAATCTATTGATATAATATGATAGACCATTCTAGGTGATGAAGTTTAAGATTAACTGTATGTGAAATATTATATTTCTTATTATCTCAACTCATAATATTTCCTTTCTTAGTTGATTTATGCATTTCTATTGCAACACATCTATTTCAAAAGGGTATATATTTTCTTAAATATACAATCCTACTAAGTAATCTTAAGTGCATACCCTTCTATATTTTAATTGATTTGTTTTGTAGGAAATATCAATGGAGATGGACTATTCTTTTGTTTATAAAAATAGATTAGAGTCTAAGAGGTCTTCATAAATTTTCTCTTATTGTATTGTACATGTTTCATGTAGTTATAGTTTGGGATTTATAAATTTTAACTCTTCATTTTATTTATATATAGTTTATTGGTGAATGTTTTATCTTTACTAGGAATTTCTGTGGGTAATTCCTCCCATTTGAGTAATAGATACCCTTGGTGCTAGTCACCAATCAATGTACTATTGGAGTCAGAATTTGGGGGTCTCTCTCATCTCCTATGCTAACCTGGGAGGGGTTTCAATGGGCTAGGTCATAACAAAGTGGTTTCAAAGATTTTGGTTGAGAGTTAGGATAAAGTTTAGCATTAGACACTAGTGATACTTGTATATGTTTGATAGGGAAACAATTTCATTTAACCTAACTTATAGTGAAGTTGGGGATTAGATAAAAAAATATATTTAGGGAATTTTTAAAAATGACACTCGAACCTTAATTTCATGGAATCCAGCTAATATTCTAGTATCGTGGCCCCCTATTATTTGATAGAAGGACCATAGTAGCCAATTAAGCATGTTTAGGTGGTAAATGCACTAATTTTTGAGTAAGAATATTAAAGAGGGTGCATGTATCATTTTCATTGGTTTCATTTAAGTTAAAAATTTGATATATGAGTTTGTTTTGTGTACTTATTTATGCTAGAATATATTGATATGATTTAGTATTAATAATTATGTCACATTCAATTCTAATAAATATATTCATGCTATTTTAAATATTCTCTTTTATATCTTATGGAAAAATATGACGGTTAAACCTCCTTCATGGTATGCCATGTTAGTTTTATAATTTTAATTTTAATGAATGTTAATTAAAAAGAATGTAATATCATGTTATGAAATTGAAGTGTAATTTAAAATTAGAATACTTATATGTTTTTGTGGATAGTGAATCATTTTTAAATGATTGTTAATTCCATGAAACACTTTTCTAAATGTTTTCTTGTTTAAGAATGCCTTTTGTAAAATATTTAGAATCATGTTTCAAATTATAACATTTCTCAAAATGAAATGTTATTTTTTGTGTTAATCCAAAATTGAAAATTTGATATTTATTTTGGAATTATATTTTAGTTGAAGTTAAAGTTAATGTAATTAAATATCATGCAAGAAACATAAATTATTGTTACTTACTGTAACCGGATAAAATGTTGTAGAGAATTCCTAGTATATATTTTTCTTAGAAATAATTTATGATTCATGACTTAAATTGAGAAGTAATGACATATATTTGAAGTGATTATTTTAGAAAAAATGTTTAAAATTGATAATTGTTGTGATCAATTTTCTTTGGAATCATGATAAAGTATGTGGTAAGTAAAATTTATGTCTATTCCATGTTGAGCATGATACGTTTCAAATGTCACAACATGATTAAATATTTTTACATGATTTACTTTATATATTTTAATTACATGTAAAACATGAAATAGAAACACATGGAAAATAAACAATGAATAGAAAGCATGATAAAGCATGAATGAATTAATATACTGTAAGTATTATGATATAAGCATTATGAGCATCTACTAATTATGAAAGAAATATGATAAATGAACCTTCGATGAAGTATTACATCTAATGATAGTTTAATATCATGTGTCGAGTTATTACCTCGACTAATTAAATATTAGAATACCTTGTAATGATATGGTTTCTTAAAGCCTCGATGAAACTGATTATTTACCATATCAAATTAGTTCTTTGAGAAATAAAAGAATTGTAAATATTTTGATATATTTGGAAAGATTTAACAAGATATACTATGGTTTATAGTGGAAAGTAAATTAATGATATGTAAAAATGTTAAAGGAAAGTTATTATGACTGTCTACTAATGGATTATTCTGTTAGTCAGAGTGGAATCTCAAGAGGGGGGTGAATTGAGTTCCTACTCAATTTTTTTGTTAAAAACCTTATTTTAAAAGGATCCCCCAATTTTAAAACGGCCAAGTTAATTAAGGAAGTAGAGATGTAAATATTTAGTTGGTAAATATTTTTCTTAAAGGGTGATTAATCCTCAGTTGAATCAGTGTAAAACACCTATTTAACTTTTGAAACAAGTTTACTGAATTATAAAAATACACACACTGACAAAAACCAACTATCAAAGTGAAAGAAAAAAAGTTTTATGTTTTAACAAATATAAGCAAAGAAAAATAGATAAAACAGAGTATAAAAAAATATAGTGAATAGTGAAGTAAAACAAGAGGTTCAGTCTCAAGAAGAGACTTAATCCTCTCCACTTGGTGATCACCTACCACCAATCATTTTATATTAGAAATAAACTTGATACACAACCTATATCGGTTTTTACAATAGTTCTCACAAACTGTCCAGGGTTCACACCCTCTACCACTATTCTTCGTGAGAAAGACAAACAATACAGACCACACACGGTCTCTTCCACAGTTTTATGTGGGAACAAAATGTAAGTGAGGTTTTATATAAGTATATTAAATATCCTCCAGTTCTAGCATAGGAGACAGTGTGTGAAGAAGACATACACACTTCTCAGAAATTTAAAAATAAGAAACACAAAAAAGAAATTGTGATGAGATAGAGTCTAGAAGGATCTATGTGTTTTCAGTTCAGCTCTTGACTCCTTGAAGTGAGGAATTTGAAGTTTGAGTCTATCTCTGAAAGTTGTCTCCAAAACAGAGTGTCGTAACTCCAGGTACCAGCTTTCATGAATTGAGTGTTCTACTTATTAGGTTTATTGAAAGTTTATGAGACACAGAAGGTAGCCTCAAGTTGTTTTCTCGAAATGATCTTCTTGATGTTCTTGGGGTTCGTACTGAAGGTGCTCGAATGGTTCTTACTTGTTCTTCAGTAATTTCTTCCTCATGCATTTAACTTATGGACTTCTATATATTTGTTTTTCTTTGTGCATCTATTTATATTTATTTCTCAGTCTTTTTATTTCATATTCTAGGTTCGACAATAGGATTAAGTACATCACGTGCAATCTTTTTCATACCTCGTACTATCAAGATATGGTCTCCTTATATGTTTACAATAATTATTAATTAAGTCAGAATCATTAAAGTTAGAAAATATGACCGTTAGAAAAATATAAGAATTTGACAAAGTAAGGGTATCAGTAGACTGGTAACGGTAGCCTTCATATTGATAGGATTCAACAGCAGGTGCACATCTACAACCTCCAACTGTAACCTTCCATCGGTAACCTTCAACAGTAGGCTTGCATCAGTGACCTTTGTATTGGTGACCATGTATCAGTGACCTTGTATCGGTGACCTTGTATCTGTGACCTTGTATCGATGAACTTTGTATCGGTGACCATGTATTGGTGACCTTGTATTAGTGACCTTGTATCAATGACCTTTTTATCAGTGACCTTTGTATTGGTGACCTTGTATTAGTGACCTTGTATTGGTGACCTTGTACTTAGATAAATTTTGCACTGTAAGATTAACCAATAAAGCAGTGAGATTGAGAGTATATGGATATTACTCTATAGAAACAAGAAACATTAATGAAACATAATTAAAAAAGAATGAAAACATGATTATCACATAAATGAAACATGATTTGGGATTATCAAAACTGGTGAGTCCAACAATCTCCCCCTTTTTTATAATCACAAATTATGTCATTGAATCTTTAGGTTTAAGAATTTTGAATCAAGGTTAAACACATTTGCTAATTTCATCAGTGATGTGAGCATACACAAATTATATGGTGAACACTACATTTAGGATAGAACATATATAAACACATATAAAAACTTCTCCCCCTTTGTGATTAGAAAAAAGAAATATATAACAAAAAGAGAGAAAATGGAGTGTTTTTATTAATAAAATAGGAGTACAATAGACAAAAAGAATAAACCAATCCCTATAAGCTAAGGCAGTCCACACTCAATCCACATTAGAGATGTCAAATGGAGCTTGGTCCTTGGAAGCTGAGGAGGCAGGTTCTGAAGGTGGAGGGATAGGCCGAGGGATGGCAGCGAGCAGTGTAGGAGGAGTAGACACCGAGGCATCAATATAACTATAGTGAGTAGATCTCTGAGTAATCATTGGGGTCAAACTTCTGATGGCCTGGGAACGAGTCATCAAAGGAGCAGTACTGGTGGAACCTGAGGAAGCTGAAGAAGCAGTTAAAGCAGGAGGAACAATGATGGGTGTGCAGTCCACATGGATGAAGGGTAACAAAATATTCCTGAAGTCCATAATAATGATTCCCCCTCTTTCCATAGCATAGATAAAGTCATATTTGTTTTCCATGAATCTCTCCAGGGCAGGAGTCAGCTCTCTAAGATTTCTCACTTGATCCTTAAATGTCTGAGTGACAGGAGGGATTATCAAATTTTCCAAAAGAAGCTTAAAGTGACCATCCATTTTATGCTTAGTGTATACCCATTTGTAAAAGAAGTCAACTTGATTCTTGATGGCCTTCTGATCTTGAGCAGATTCCCTTAAATTTTTTTTCACAATGTTATGAATTTCCCTAGTAATGTAAATGAACTAAGAGTCTGAGGTACTAACACCAGATAACTTTTAAACTTCTTCACTAACAATGGTCCTAAATGCTTCAATGTCAACTGGAGGGGAGGTTGAAGAAGAAGTAGATGCACGTAGAGGTGCCATAGAGAAATCCACAGTCTCTTTAAATGATTTGGTTAGCTCACTGATCAGCCTTTTTACATCATCATCTTATCCTTTCACATGTGTTTCCATAGACTTCTTAAAATCCTCAAACACTGTGACTATTTGATGAACCAAAATTTTAACATATCTAAGGTCTCTGTCCACCTGAACTCTTGAATCCATATATGCATCTAAGCTGGAAATAGATTGTTTTAGTGATTCCATAGATACTTCCAAAGTTCTTACCTAATTCTGACATTCCTTAACCTCATGTAACACAGATTAGTGAGAGGTAGAGACTATTATTTCCACTTTAGATGTCATGATTCTTTGATTGTGAGATATTGTTCTCGCTATCTCAGTGGTTTTCTCATCAATATGCCTCTTCAGGTTTGATTTCAAAGAATCCAATTCATCCTTCTTTACATAGTCCTGAGGTAATAGAACTAATGGCTAAAAAATGGTAGTTTCTGAGATATTAGGAATTGGAGGACTTCTGATTGGCTGGTCATTTTCAAAATCTCCATAATCCAGGCCTAAAACCACAAAGCCATGAGCTTCTTTCCATTCCTCTATCCCATGAGCAACAACAACTGATCCTGTAGCAACAGGTTCCTCCCCCTCACTTGGAGCATTCTCCTGATCAGCCACATCTATCTCCATTAGAACTCCTTGATCAACTTCATTAACAGGAAGGTCCACTATCACTTCCTCCACAAAATTTTCAACGACTTACAAAACAAGTCCAGCTTCAACTAAATCAGTAACTTCTTCATCTCTCTACCCTTTCTGTATGTCCTATTAAAGGACAAATACTTAAACATTCCTCTTAACTTTCAGCAAAAACTGTCTCAAATTCATCTTGACTTGAATCAGTGTCCTCATACTCATATGAGGTATCTCTAATGTCTCTTAAGACATTTTCATCTCCTTCTTCTTCACTGGTTTCCTCATCACTGTCCCCTAGGACAGTCTCCCTTTTAGGAAATCTATTTGGTGGGCTAGGCTCACCAAAGGATAAAGTATTAACACGAGGATTTGAGAGAAGGTCAGGATCACTCCTATCATCTATAGGAGAATCCTCTCTTTCTTTCACAATAGAAGCCTCTTCTTCTTCATCTGAATAAGCAGGCTCTACTTCACTAGGCTTAAGACTAGGGTTTCTCTTATTTTTAGGCCTAGTGGGATGAACAACATGGTTAAAATCTTCATACACCTTAGCCTCATCATTCAACCATCTCCTCAACCATGGATTCTAGTTGATCTTCATCAGCTTGCAAATCAATTTGGTGATGCAATGATTATCTTGCACAACAACAGTTTCATCCTTAGCTCCAGTAACTACTTTCACTTTCAACATAAGAGATATCAACTTAGCATGAAATAGGGCATTGGATTTGGAACTAGGTTTGGTCATATCTTCTAGTTGAATCATCAAAAACCTACATAATTTGATCTTATATTCATACTTTAATAGATACAAGAGAAAAACATCTTGAAACTTTAATGTTACAAAGTCCCCTCTCCTAGGACTTAAAACATGCTGGATAAACTTGAAAATAAGCTTATCTTCTCCTACCATTTTAGAAGAAGTGACTTTCCTAGGAATTCCATTCCCTGTCAATTCAGCTAATGCTTCTTCATAGCAGAAGAACTAACTAGTGGGAGGCACCACTTTTGAGTAATAATCATAAATCCCTCCATGTGGCACCCTCAAGTGGTCATCCCACTCAGTAGAGGAGAAACTCACACTTACTCCATTTACTATGGAAGTCATTCAGTGCTCATCCACAGACTCCTCAAACTTGAGATACTCATAAAATTCCTTCACTAAATTTGGGTAATAGGGTCCATTATTGTTTGTAAAACACTCAACCCAGCCCTGAGATTCAAGTGCCTTCAGTACTAAAGACCATATCGACAACAACCGCTCTGAACTTAACTTCTTCTCAACCACTATTTCCCTCTTCGATAAATGTGGGTTAAGCACCTTTGACATTGTCTGGATTTCACTACTCAACTTGGATCTAGGTCTCTTAGGATTGGGAATGTCTCCTTCATCAGCAATATATGACATTTTGACTCTTTCCATTGATCTAGAGTGGTTCAAGGTTTCAGTAGAGGTTTAGGTACTGAGATTGGGGAGAAAAATGTTTAGGAGAGGGTTTTATGTGGATCGAAATGTGATCTGTGTTTTATTTTTATCATTTAGGGATCGAAAAATAAAACAGATAAAATAAATAAGTAATATGCAGAAAACGTTTCAGATTCCAGCTGAGAACACAAAAATGCAAAGTCCCAGACTCAAGTTGTCTATCGGTAAGGAGGTATCAGTAAGGTCTAACGGTGAGGTCCTATCGGTAAGGTATAACAGTGATGTCCTATCGGTAAGGCCTAACGGTGAGGTCCTATCGGTAAGGTCTAATAGTAAGGTCCTATCAGCAAGGTCTAACTGTGAGGTCCTATCGATAAGGTCTAACAGTGAGGTCCTATCAGTAAGGTCTAATGGTGAGATCCTATCGGTAAGGTCTAAAGGTGAGGTTGTCTAATGGTGAGGTTCTATCGGTAAGGTTTAATGGTGAGGTCCTATCGGTAAGGTCTAATGGTGAGGTCTTATCGGTAAGGTCTAACGGTGAGGTCCTATAATCAACAATTTATCATACCTAACTCATGTTTGATGTAATTTAACCTCTCAGAATTCAAAGGCTTTGTGAATATATCCGCCAATTGGTGTTCATTACCAATGAATTCAAGAGTGATATCACCTCTTTGATAATGATCTCTCAAGAAGTGATGTCTTACATCAATAGTATTTGTCCTAGCATGTGATACTAGATTTTTAGATATGTTAATAGCACTTGTGTTGTCACAGTTTATAGATACATGTTTGAATTGATATCCATAGTCTAGTAATGTGTGTTTCATCCAAAGAATTTGAGCACAACAACTACCAACAACTATATATTCAGCCTCTATAGTAGATAATGCAACATAATTCTGTTTCTTACTACACCATGATACTAGTTACTTGCCTAAAATGTGACATGTTCCATATGTGCTTTTTCTGTCTAACTTAAAACCAACAAAGTCAGCATCCGAATAACCTATTAAATCAAATGGCTGTCCTCTTGGATAAAATAGTCCTAAATTTATAGTATACTTGAGATATTTTAAAATACTTTTAACATAATTTAAGTGAGACTCTTTGAGATTGGATTGAAAACGAGCACACATGCATACACTGAACATAATGTCAGGTCTGCTAGCAGTAAGATAGAGAAGACTCCCAATCATACCTCGGTAATTGGTTTGATCCACTGATTCTCCATTTTCATAAGCATCCAACTTGCATGTTGTACTCATAGGTGTATCACTAACTTTACTACTATCCAAACCAAAACGTTTCAAAATATCCTTAGTATATTTACTTTGATTTAAAATAATACCATTTTTATTTTGAAAAATCTAAAATCCAAGAAAAATTTTTAGTTCCCCCATTATACTCATTTCAAATTCATCTTGCATTATTTTTGAAAAATGAGTATAGAGAGAGTTTTTAGAGGATCAAAAAATTATATCATCTACATAAATTTGTACTATTAAAACATCTTTAGAAATTCTTTTAATAAATAGAGTAGGATCTGCTATTCCTTTAGTAAAACCTTTTGAGATAAGAAAGGAACTATGTCTATCATACCAAGCACTTGGAGCTTGTTTTAGACCATATAAGGCTTTAGAAAGTTTAAAAACATGATTTGGAAAATGGGGATTTGTAAATCTAGGGGGTTGTTCAAAAAACACATCCTCAACTATATAACCGTTTAGAAAATCACTTTTAACATCCATTTGACAAAGTTTAAAATTCAGATGAGCTGCATAAGAAAGTAGTATTCTAATGGCCTCTAACCTAGCTACAGGTGCAAAGGTCTCCTCATAGTCTATTCCTTCCTATTGACTATACCCTTGTGCAACTAACCTAGCTTTATTTCTAACTATACTTCCAGATTCATCAACTTTATTTCTAAACACCCATTTAGTGCCTATGTTCAAGGTGTATATAGGTCTATCCACTAATTCCCAAACTTTGTTTCTTTAAAACCGATTCAGTTCTTCTTGCATATCTATCACCCAAAATTCATCACTGATTGCATCATTGATATTTTTAGGTTCAAGCAGTGAAAGAAAAGCTTGATGTTCAACCTGGTTTCTCAGAGAAGCTCTAGTTTGTGTGCCTCTATTTAGATCACCTACTACAACATCTACAAGATTATTTTTGAGAGTTGTTATACATCTATAAATATTTGAACTAGACTCCTCATGATTATCTATAGGTTCATATTCACCATACACATATTCTATAAAGTTTCCAGAACTGGTTGTTTTTACTAAGGGTTCATTGTCTTTGTCATTAAGGTCCAGAATTGACATATCTTCCTCAAGATGTTCAAGAGTGGTTTTGGGTTCATGTGGATCAGTCTCATCAAATTTTATATGAACTTATTCTTCCACAAATTTTGTTCTCTTATTAAATACTCTATAGGCTTTACTAGAGATTGAGTAACCTAGAAAAATTCCTTCACCACTTTTTGAAGAAAATTTGTCAAGATTATCTTTAGTGTTAAGGATACAGACTTTGCAACCAAAAACTTTTAAGTAATTAACCTTAGGATTACTATTATTCCAAATATCATAATGTGTATTCTTAAGAACATGTCTAATTAAGAGTCTATTGATAATGTAACAAGCTGTGTTAACTGCTTCAACTCAAAAATAAATTGGAAAATCATATTCATTGAGCATTTTCCTAGCAATCTCTTGAAGGGTTTTATTTCTTATTTTTACAACTCCATTATGTTGAGGTGTTCTAGGAGAAAATAAATTGTGAGTATATCCATTTTTTGAGCAAAAAGATTCAAATTCTTGATTCTCAAACTCACGGCCATGATCACTTCTCATGGTCTTAATTCTAAGTCCACTAAGATTTTCTACAGACTTGGAGTATTAGATAAAATAAGAACAAGCTTTACTTTTACGAGCCAAAAAGTATACCCAATTGTACCTAGAAAAATCATCTACAAGAACATAAACATAGTTCTTTTCATTTAAACTTGAAACTCTTTATGGTCCAAATGAGTCCATGTAAACCAACTCAAGAGATTGAGAAGTAGAAACTTCTTTTTTTGGTTTGAAAGAAACTTTGTGTGGTTTTCCCTTTTGACAAGAATTACATAATTTTTTAAGAGGGAATTCAAATTTAGGTAAGTCTATAACTAAAACTTTTCTATTCAGTATCCTAAGTTAGTGTGCATTGTAGTGTCTTAGTATTCTATTCTACAACCAGGATTCCTTATGAAACACATTTAAACAAGAAACATTTTTCTTAACTAAAGAATTTATATCAACAGCATATAAGTTCTCATTTCTAAGAGCAGTAAATATTAAATAATTTTTAGAATTAAAAACATTGCATGCATCATTTTCAAATTTAACATTGAATCCATCATCACACAACTGATAAATACTTAGCAGATTGTATTTTAACCCATCAAAAAAAAGTACTTTTAAAATTAATACAGTATTAGGGTTACCAATTTGGCCTAATCCAACAATATTCCCTTTAGCATTATCATCTAATGTGACATATCCTCCATCAACTTTGATTAGGATTTTGAAACATGAGTATTCTCCTATCATATTTCTTGAATATCCACTTTCCAAGTACCACATAGTTTTATAGGAGCTCTTTAGAAAATTTTCCTGCAAAATAGATTAAGTGTGGGGTAACTTTGGTACCTAGATTTTCTTAGGTCTAGAGAGGTTATCAAGTACAACTTTGGGAACACATATTTGTCTCATCGTTTTTCTATAATCAACAGATATATTTTGATACATAAACACTCTGTTTGGTCCTTTTGAGATTTTTTTTTCAAAATATGGTCTAGAACTTTAACTCATTGTGAACTGTCCATATTTTGGAAAAAATTTAGTTTTAATAATCCTTCTCTGTCCTGGTTGATATCCTATACCAGTTGTGTATTTTAAAGCAATTTGTTTCCCTAGAAACTGAGTCAAGGTATCTATTCCAGTAGTATATTTTTCCAAATACCTTTTTAATTGATCATTTGATAATTTGAGTTCAGTATTTTCTTTTAATAGCTAAGCACATTTTTCTTTCTCAATATCTTGATCAGATTTGTAATTAGCATTTAAAGCATGTTGTCTTTTCAATAATTTATATTTATCCTTGAGTTCATTAAAGATATAATCAAGCATTTCACAGTATTCTAATAGTTCATCCTTAGTTATATTTTCATCATTTTTTGATTCATCTTCATTCCCAGAATAATAATCATTAGGTATAGGGGAATTGGGTGTTACCTCCAATGCTTCTGTCATGAAAAACAGATTTTCACATTTTTTCTTATCACTATTAGAAGTGTAAAATCCAATTGAGCTATCTTCTGAGGCACTCCAGGTGGATTTCATAGCCTTTTTATATCCATTTCCCTTGTCTTTATACTTCTTCTTAAATTTAACCTTGGGGAAATCAGCCTTCACATGACCTTTGCGTTTATACTCATAACAGACTATATCGGTTGTGTTGTCATTCCATTTTCTATCCTTTTTCCACTGTCCTTTATTATCATACCCTATTTTATAGTTTTATTATCTAAAGAAACTTTTCTTTTGGTAAAACTTATTGAATATACTTGCAAGATGATCCATCTCATCATCACTATCAGAGTCTGAGTCTTCACTTGTGAAAGTATCTACAAGAGCTTAAAATTTTTATTCATCTTTGTTCTTTGAGGTAGACGTCTTGAATGCTTTAAATTTCTTCCTTAGTTCTTCATCTACTTCTTGATTCACTTTAAGTTCTTCTTCATACATCATAAGCTTTCCAATTAGTTCCTTCACTAGTAGTTTGCCTATGTCACAAGATTATTGGATCGAAATAGAAGTTCCTCTCCATCTATCTAGTAGGCATCGAAGCAATCTCATAATCTAGTCCTTGCTTTCCACTGGTTTCCCAAAAAGACTCATAGTATTCGCTATTTCATTGAACCTGAGATACATTTCATAAATAAGTTCATTAGGATTCATTTTGAAATTATCATATTTAATAGTATATGTATTTAATCTCATTTCTTTAACATTGGTTGTTCCCTCATGGGAAATGGCTAGAGTATCCCAAATTTCATAAGTAGTTTTACAAGTAGATATTCTATTGAATTCATAATCACCTAGAGAATAGTATAAAGCATTCATTTCTTTATAGTTATTATTATATGTGGCTTTAGTCAACTGAGACCATGTGTATCTAGTAGTAGCAGGAAATATATGTTGTTCTTCAATTGTGTCCCAGATTTCAGGTCCCATGCTCTCTAGATACATTTTCATTTTTAATTTCCACTGAGCATAGTTATTACCATTAAAGAAATGTGGCCTATTAGTAGCATCACCCTTAACTCTATTTTCCATAGTTACTTAGAATTTAAAGATCTGAAAATTTAGATATGACAGAAATTTTAAGATCTTTAAGATACAACTAAAATCACAGTTGAAAAGAATTTGAACACTGGAAAAACCTTCCTTTGATACAAAATGTTGGTCGGAGTGGAATCTCAAGAGGGGGGTGAATTGAGTTCCTACTCAAAATTTCTGTTAAAAACCATATTTTAAAAGGATCACCCAATTTTAAAATGACCCAGTTAATTAAGGCAGTAGAGATGTAAATGTTTAGTTGGTCAACGAGTTTCTTAAAGGGTGATTAATCCTCAGTTGAATCAGTGTAAAACACCTATTCAACTTTTGAAAAAAGTTTACTCAATTTTAAAAATAAAAACACTAACCAAAGCTAAATATCAAAGTGAAAGCAAAATAGTTTTATGTTTTAGAAAATATAAGAAGCGAAAAATAGATAAAACAGAGTATAACAAAATATAGTGCATAGTGAATTAAAACAAGAGGTTCAGTCTCAAGTAGAGACTTAATCCTCTCCACTTGGTGATCAACTACCACCAAGTAATTTATATTAGCAGTAAACTTGATACACAACCTGTATTGGGATTTATAACAATTTTCATAAATTGTCCAGGGTTCACACACTCTACCACTGTTCTTCGTGGGAAAGACAAACAATAAAAACCACACACGGTCTCTTCCACAGTTTTACGTGGGAACAAAATTTAAGTGAGGTTTGATGTAAGTATATTCAATATCCTCCAATTCTAGAAAAAAATAAAGTGTGTGAAGAATACATACACACTTCTCAGAAATGTAAAAAGAAGAAACACAATAGAGAAATTATGATGAGATAGAGTTTAGAAGTCTCTATGTGTTTGAAGTTCAGCTCTTGACTCCTTGAAGTGAGAAATTTGAAGTTTGAGTATATATCTGAAAGTTGTCTCCAAAACAGAGTGTTGAAACTCTAGGTACTAGCTTTCAAGAAATGAGTGTTATGATTCTTGAGTTGATTGAAATTTTATGGGACACAAAAGTCGACCTCAAGTTTTTTCCCAAAATGATATTCTTGAAGTTCTTGGGGTTCGCAGTGAAGGTGCTCGAATGGTTCTTTCTTGTTCTTCAGTAATTTCTTCCTCATGCATTTAACTTATGGACTTCTATATATATTTTTTTCTCTGTGACTCTATTTATCTTTCTTCCTCTGTCTTTTTCTTTCATATTTGAGGTCCGACAATATGAGTAAGTACATCGCGTGAAATCTTTCTCGTACCTCTTACTCTCAAGATATGGTCTCCGGATATGTCAGAATAAGTATTAATTAATTCAGAATCATTAAAGTTAGAAAATATGACTGTTAGAAAAATATAATAATTTTACAAATTAAGGGTATCGGTAGACTGGTAACAGAAGCCTTCACATCAGTAGGCTTCAACAACAGGTGCACATCGACAACCTCCAACTGCAACCTTCCATCGGTAACCTTCTGTAATAGGCTTGCATCAGTGAACTTTGTATCTATGACCATGTATCAGTGAACTTGTATCGGTGACCCTGTATCGATGACCTTGTATCAGTGACCTTTATATCAGTGACCATGTATCGGTGACCTTGTATCAGTGACCTTATATCAATGACCTTTGTATCAATGAACTTTGTATCGGTGACCTTGTATCTGTGACCTTGTACTTAGATAAATTCTGCACTGTAAGCTTAACCAATAAAGCAGTGAGATTGAGAGTATATTAATATTACTCTATAGAAACAAGAAACATTAATGAAACATAATTAACATAGAATGAAAACATGATTATCACATAAATGAAACATGATTTGGGATTATCAAAACAGGTGAGTCCAACATATTCGATAACCATGATTCTATTAATTTCTAGTTTTTGGTTATTTTATTGAAAGGAAATGATTGATTAATAGATAAATATTATATAATTTTTTATTATCTGTTGTTTTCTTGATTATTATAATATGTTTTCTAAATGTCCTGATATGATAATATAACACACTATGAATATTATTTTATGTTTATTATTGTTATTGATACTATTATATTGGTATTCTTTCTTGTTGAAACATGCTCAAAAAAAATATTAAAGAAATAATTAAAGGTAGATATTAATAGAATTTAAAGTGGTGAATTATAGTGTTTGATCTTGGTTTATTTAAGATTCCATACATTGAAGAAGTGTTTTTTATGAAATTATATTATTGCTACTATTATGCATATGTCACCATATATCCTAAGGTATAAATACTTTCTTGTGATTTAAAACTGAAACCCAATATATAGTTTATTTTAAGGCAAGGGTATTTTCCACATTATTGAATGATTAATAAACTATGTGAAAACCTTTCTATTTTCCGTAGAAATGGATTGGAACTACATGGTGATATGACATAAATACTCATGAATGATGCAATGATTCCTAAAATTGGTTCAATATTTTCTTTACATTGTTTTTGATTATGGAATCATCATAGTGAATAATTTTAGGTTTAGTGAGTCTCAATGTCTTTGGTGGATAGTTTTTATGGTATGATGAGTGAGGTATTCTACCAGTTCACACACCTACTCCACCCTTTAAATAATTTTGAGGTGAATTTTAAAGCTAAATCTAAAAATCTGAATGAAAAAGGGGTGCATTGATTTATAAATTACTTTTCTATTGAAAATAATTTCAACAATTTAATGGTTTTAAAAGGGTTATTTTTTTAAAATATAAAAGTTTTAGATAAGTTAAAACATATACCAGATGGATATATATATATATATATATTCTTGAAACCAATCTTAATTTTCCAATTTAGAAAAAAAGGTGTGTGTTGGTTTCAATTAAATAAATGAATTAATTTCTTAAAAAATGGAAGACTGTTCTCTGGAATTTATAAAATGGAATTATTTTTAATAATTTTTATGTATTTTGAATGATTTATGGTTAATTTTATATAGGAACCTATGATTTAAACATGGTT